>JBBPDI010044984.1:0-21036 GCA_037974545.1 Cucumis variabilis
ATTTCGGAGTAATTGACAGATAGTCCTATTTGATTTTGGGATAGATATCCATTTTCGACATTTTCGGGTATTACTTCCGTCCATCTGGAGAACACAATTGCGTATCCCATTTTATCTCACACATAAAAATTAAAAAAAGAAATAAAAATGTTATAGAAAAACAAAAAAGAATTTGCTGACTAATTATGATTCAACAGTTTGATATAAAACAAAAACATTGATGTTATATCAAATGCAGCTGAGTGTTACTTAAAAAATGAGAAATTGAAGTCCAGACGGCTTGGAGAAATTTCTGTATTTGGCCCAATAAGTTTTTGGATATAAAAGATTGACCTGCTTTTTTCAAAATATTGCTAATTTAATTTATGGTTTTCTTTTTTGAAACTTTGTTTCTCTCCAAAGATGTCGATGTGTGTAACGTGTTTTATGCGAAGTTGCTTATTTCTAGACAATTATCAATCCCAAAGGAATAGTATACATTGTAGCGAAGAACCATGATGTGATGCATTCCTAGTGAAATACTGGATAATGGATCAAATGGCTGATTAAAAATTTTGATTGAGTGTGTTAAGATGGTTTGGAATGACTTGAAAAAAACTACTTTTTAAAAATTCATTTTCATTTAAAAAAAAAACTTTTGATAAAAACTAATTTAGGTAAAAACAAAAGATATTTTTAGGTAAAAGTTTGTTCGGTTTGTTATGTATTGAAAATGGTTTTATTAACTTTAAATTACTATAAAAGAACTTGCTAGTGGGAATGGAGGTTGGAGTTTGTAGGAGTAGCAGAAGATGGTGGCTAGAATTGGCCGATGACTATTGGCAAAATGGTGGTATGAGGCTAGTTGTTGGTGGTCATGCAGAGATGGTGTTCAATCGAGGATATGCTAGAATGGTGACCAAAGGTTTGTCAACTATAATCGCTAGAGATGGTGGTCAATTGAGGTTGCCAAAAATGGTGGTCGGAGGTTGGTTGACCTCGGATAACTTGTAGAAATACAAGTTATTATAGCTTTTTAGATAGAATGAGACCAAAATGCATAGTAACTATGTCGAAATGCGTAGTTTATGTTGTAAATTCATAAATATTTGAAAATACACTTTACATAAGTATTCATGTCTGTTTCACCCTGTTTTCAACATCTTAACACAAGATATGAACAAAAGAAAAAGCTAGGGAATCACATAGGAACTCGCATGAAGACTACGCGAGAAGACCTTGTCTAGCAAGTACAATTTCTAGACAAGATCCACATCAGCATGTGAGAAGAGGTTCACTAGGAGACAAAAGTGGTAGATGAAGTTGATTGACAATGGTTGCTTCTGACGTTGACATGTTTAGAAGAATAGAAGTTTTTCGTCAAAAGTTGCTTATAAAAGGACTCCATCCTCACCAAGTCAAGGAGCGACGTTTGAATGGACCACTACAAATTATGCCTAAATGGACCAAACTATAGAGAGTGATGGAAAGAAATAGCCTTTCCACTGTCTATAAAATATCTCTTCTTCTTCTCCAGTTAGTCCATAAGTGAAAGCTTAAGGTTTGAGTAGGGAAGAGTTCATCCCCCATCTTCCCTTAACTTGTAATATTCATCTCTATTCTTTCTTTTTTGTATTTCTTTACAATGTATTTGTTCATATCATGTTAGCTGAGCTACATTTATCATTTGGCCAATGTTTACCGTCAATTATCCAAGAGAGAAAGTAGCAAGGATATAAATAACGCACGCAAGAAGGAGTTTGGAGACAAACTCCTCCTTGGAGAGATAACTTCCATTGTTTATGTCCCGAAAGGAGAACAAGTGTGGGTGTTTGGTGCCGAGAGGTTGTCACCCTTAAAAGAGAAGCTCTATAAGTTTTGTAGGTGAAATCTTCTAGATACATCTTGCTCAACCAAGCTTAGGCATTTGCATTCCAAGAGGCGAGCAAGTGTTGTGTTTAAAGATACTAAGAGGAGCTCGCCTTAATCATAAGCTAGGTTAACTAAGTTGTATCGCATCAAGGTTATCGCATAACCTAATCGCCTAATAGTCCAAAGACCTTCCTTCACCCATTTCTTTAATGCAAGTTAGTTTGTACCTCCATTTTGCCTCCATCTTACTTTTCCTTTACAGATTCTCTAGTGTAGATATAGTATAAACTTGCGCTTCATTACACTGTATAGATAATTCTTTTATACTGTCCAGGTGAAGAGTAAATCCTAGAACTAAGATTTTGATATCAATTCTCTGTGTTTGACCCTGGATTGCCTAGAAAACATATTGTTCCGCTTAAAGTTGGGTAAGCAATGGAAAAACTTGTACTCAATGAGAACTTAGTAATTACATGATGAAGAGATACCATAGTGAGCATATAGTATGTAGTGACCATGATCAATGACCAATCATATAGAATTAGATACTGACATATGCAAAACATTATTCCTTAAGTTCGAATGAATTTTAAACAAGCAACTTCCACTAGAAATGGAAATTAGATGTTGGTTGTGCGATGGTCAACGAAGGTGTTTAGGGTTGGCTGGAGGCATTGTCAAAGTTGGTGTTCAAAGTGAAGAGATTGAATGCTTCGAACCTGTAGTGAAAGCAATGAGATTCTACTATTCTTTGATTTCTTGAAATAATTAAAGATAAAAAAAAATATATAAAAGGGTTACACATCATATTGTTGATACGTAAGTGTAGTAAAATCTTTTCCTCTCAAACTGGTGAGCTCTTTTTCAAAGTCTTTGTTTTCCACACTTGAAAGATGTCAGGAAATTAGGAAGGAGATTTTTTAGAGAATCGCGCTCTAGAGTTGGGAGAAGTTTTTCTAGAAAAAAGCTTTGTATAATGGTTGTATAGACTGTGTTGTTGTGTCTCATGAGCCCTTTATATAAAACTCAACTTGGTTACTCCTAATCCTATTGTGTTAGAACTTTATTTAGTTATGAGTATCTATTCATACGACATATTAAAAGATAATTATAATTATCAATTTTAATATCTCATACTAAAAGGATTTAAATATTTAGATCACATATGAATAGTTAGTAATTCTTTCATTATCTATTTAATTTGAATCTCATTCAAATTAACAATTTATTTATCTTATTCTAATTAACTAAACTCCATAATTAATTAACTTTCATTCATTAATTGTGTGGTAAACCACTATAAACCTTAAACTCTTATGCACGAAAGAACAAATTGTGTTCATGGACATAATTAATATAACCAAGTCAATCCTTTACAAATCATTCGTAATTATACTTGAGTTAAATGTTTGTTTACCCACATAATTATCTCATTCCATAAGTATCATTGAGCCTCTAATAAACAATTTATTTATGGTTCAACCATAAACTATATAAAGTCCCTCTTGGACATATGAGAGAGTGGAGCCCAATGTAAAAGATCTAGAGTCAATACTCTAGGGAACTAATCAATAAAAAGCACTTGAAAAGCTACTATTGCTAGGTAGTGTGCTTTTATTGTTTTGTCGAGTAAAGCATAGAATGTAATAGTGTTGTAGCGCTACGATATAGATTCTTAATTTAAACCCTCATCAATTTGAGAAGTTTGAATTAGTTTTGCAATGGATTTTTGACCTAAAAGAGAGTAGCTGTTTAGAAAAGCAAGCCACGGTTGAAGATCGATTCAAAATTTAAGGGTGAATGTCTAAAGATCAAGATCATGAAATGGTTGACGACAAAGAGAGATTAAATTGACTATTTTCTTGCTATTCTTGTGCTATCATGATGAATTTCTATATTGGATTTATTGTTTCTAAAATCACGAGTAGATAAAGGGCCAATTGGATAAATAGCAAATTATTAACTTTAGTTTGGGAAAATAGCAAAATAAATATAAAATTATACAAATGGCAATGCACGCCCCCATCGCAACGCCACCCTCTCTCATTACAATGCAGGTGCGACATTACAGATGCACTGATCCCAACGACTGAATACACCTTTGAGCAAATCTAAAGTACTGCTCATCCTCTGTCTCGACCTGAGCTCTAGGGGTATTAGACTCACTTTTAGACTATCTCTCGATAAATTCTCATGTCCCATCTTGCTTCTGTCTACGGTATCTGCTAGGACACGGTGGCATGACCCTCTGTAACATATTAACTCATCAGACATGTTACAGATGCCTCTAAAACAATACATGAGACTTAACTTTTTTAACTTTAACTCTGACTTGTCTTAGAGCCATCTTAACTTTTCTCAACTTCTCTTAGATAGCTCCTAAGATATATACTCTAAATTTAACTCCACAGTTTACATGGACTAACTTTTCTAACATCTAATTGGTGTGCCAAACTAACTAAACCTCAACTTTAGACTTCACTTCCTCATAATTGAACTCTACTCTGATTTGTACTCTTTCTAGTTCCCATAGAGTTAATTGCTTTGATACTAAATTGTCACACCCCCTCCTAGACCACCTACTCTCAGCTTGAAAAATGGTGTAAAGTCAACAGATACCATTCTTCTACTAAACGATGCTTGTTGACCCTACTAGAACTATAACTAAACCAATTTAAAATATAACATAAAGTGGAAATAAAACATACTTATAAATTTAAACATGAACATGTAGTGAAGTCCAAAGTACAACTACAAGTTTGATATAGGCATGATACATTAACCAAACTGTCAAAGTTACCAATGCAGACTCTTAACAACCCACATCTAGTACTACTAATACAAACCATGTACAAATAGAAAGTTACTACTGCACAATACATATTATCAATGAAACTCTGAAGGACACTAGTAGATAGGCAGTCAAGGTCAGGTGTCGAATCCATGAACTCTACTTGGAAAGAAAATATCTTCCTCAAAACGTTGCTATATATCTCAGAAAAACTTAGGTATAGACTAAAACATTTTATACTGTGAAATCATAATCTCAAACTCAATGGCATGTTTATAAATTGTTTTTGTATTCAGCAAATCACAAGTTCTAAAGCTTTTTTAAATGATTTAGAAAACTCAAGTATTTTACTTAAATATGCTTTCAGCTTTCTAATACTTTAAACATGTGCTTTGTAAATCCAAATATATAAATCAGTAAAGTTCAACATTTATCTCAAAACATGCTTTAAACATTAACTTGTAAAACATGGTTAGAAATCAATTTAGAAATTCATTTTGTCAATCACCAACTGAAGCTAGTTTCTAGATCTATAAACTCAACTTATTTTCTCTCGGTCGAACAAGCAAAATGAAACCAAGAATTAGATCCCTAAATATTCTTGTCTTTCTATGATAAGCTTAAAATGACGTACTTTTTTATGACATAGTAACGCTGACACTCATGAATTCCAATCTTGAGCAATAAAATCACATTCCATACTTTTTTCCACAATTTTTTAAATTCAACACCCTAACTTCAAACACTCATAACTTCCTCAATACGTGATCCAAATTAATGTACTTCGTATAAAACTCTTTATTTTGAAATCCTCTACAACTTACTTAAAGGAATGAAAATGAGATTCCCAATGGATTTGTCCTTAATTCCCACAAAATACAGCTACTCCAATTTTGCGTTTTCTGCAACACTTTATATTTCTCCTAAAATTAAACCTATTTCAAGTCATGTTTGGCTCACGCCCTTTCTTCATGAAAGTTATAGGAAGTTGAATAAGCTTGCCAATCATACCAGATAGAGTTTCTAATTCAACCTGTACACTTTGAAATGTTCGACAAACCAGATACTTATAAGAGTTGTGCAAAACTTTTGTGTGCTTCTTTTCTCTTAAAAAATAATTAATTTAACATCAAAATTTGCTCAAGTTTTCTTCACAAAAATTGTTAGAAAAATGAGTAAAATTTCAAATAAATAAAGCCTCACTCTTTAGTTCTTTTTGTGTAGCTCAAACTGAATTAAAAACCAGAGATATGTAGCTTGAACTAAGATTTTGTCATGGATGCACTTTTGTAAACCCGGGATCTTAAAGAATCTTAAGTATTTTTTTAAGAACTTGAAAGAATAAGTGTTGTTCAAAGTTAAGATTAGAAAGAGACTCAAATTTGGCATTAAAAGTATGTCGTGATTATTGGAAAAGAGGAAATTTGGCTAAGTTGTGTCTAGAAATTAAAGAGCTATGCGATCAGATTGTAAAAAGCTAAGTGATCGTTTAAAGAAGCTAAACGATCATTGAAGGTTAAATCTAGGACAATCATATGGAATTTTGGGTATGATTGAAGACACATAAAGGTAATCTCGGTGCTTGATCGACCGAGATGTAGAACATAAAGCTTAAAATGTGTAATCCTGGGGCAATCCCGATGCTTGATCGAACAAGATGAGGGACATAAAGCTTAAGGAGTGTAATCCCACGATAATCTTGATGGTTGTTTGACTAAGATTATAAGAAGAGATCTTAGACACGAGTCTGACCGAGATTGATGTTGAAAGAGAGAATTTAAAGAATCTCGAGGCTATCTCGAGGTTGTGTCAGCCGAAACTAGGGACATGAAGGGTTTCATTGGTGATCTTGGGCCACTTCCAGCCGAGAGTTTTATAATTTAAGTGTTCTGGAGTTGGAATCCAAGTGTTAAGCATGTAAGAAATTAAATTTCCACTGGCAAGAGGTGTCAAAATGGTTAAGCATATAGAAAACACATTAATTACATGAACTTCAAACGAGTGGTATTTTCATTTCACTCGGGCAAATGAGTTTAAACCAATTGAAAAGTCTTTGTCAAAGAGTCTAGTTTACGTAGAGAGGTTGCCGAACGAAGAAGAGTTAAAGAGGATAGAGTTTGAGCTTGAGGAAGAAGAAAAGGTTAAAGTTTGAAATTAGTTGGGCTATCTTGGGTGATTTTTTTAGTTGTAAGTAATTTTTTTGTTTTTGTTTTTCTTTTTTTTTCTTTTTTTGTGATCAAAGGAAATTAAATGAATTTATTTTCCCATTATTTTAGGTGAAGAAGAGATTAGGTAAGTGTACAAATCGAGAGTCTAAACTACTATCTATGAGTGACAAAAATGATTTCTAAACATGTTTCTTAAACTTTATTCAAGTATGCCTTGTGTTAATCTTATTGTGAAATGAGATATTGATTTATTAAAATGAATTTCCAAAGTACTAATATGAGCTAAAAATATTTGAGCATAAGTTTGATCAATAAGATTCTAAAATATTGAAGTAAACATGCTTGAAAGCAAAGTTGTTTTATCAAGTTATGTTTATGCAAAGAGATGTTAAAGTATGTTACGTGGTTTGAATTTATGATTTCACAGCATGAGATTTACAAGCAAGTATGTTTATGTTAAATTTCCAAAGTATTTGAAGAATGATTTTAGCATGTTTTAGACTATAACTAAAATATTTTAAGATATATAGCAACTCTTCGGTGGATATTGCATGTGCACAAAGGTTCCTTTGATGAGGTTATTCAGTAGATATCTATGTTCCATCACTAGTACATGTTAATGAGACGAGGCTTCTACAAATGCCTATTGTTTCCACCCATAGAGAGTTAAAGCCTATATGGATGCTCATAGTTCCATCTCATTATTTATAGCTATAACGTGCAAGGGCACTACTGATGCCTTGGGTCCGTCTCGTAAGTACGTATCACATGATAAGGACATAGTTACAATCCTTGTGATTCTTGTGGTATAGCAACTAAATGAGAGAGTTTAAGATAAATTGTTCAAGTTTGATATTTATTTATGTTAAAGATTTAAGCTTAAAGATTTAATGTTTCAAAAGTCATGTTTTATAAAACTGTCACTCATTGGCTATTTAGCTTATCCTTTTCAAATGTTTTCCACTTTTCAGTAAGAGACCGTTATTCGAAAGCCTGACCGCTATCTCCAGTCTGCTGAGCTAGTTTATTTTTAGGTTTTGTTCTTTTGATTAGTACTTTAATTAAACCTTGTCATGTACATATGTTTAAGGTTAAGTTAGTCAAGTTACTTAATTTTCGTTTTGTTTAAGCATTGTCTATATTCAATGGCATTTAGTCTCAACTTATTTTGAGAAATTATGTAATGAAGTTTGTTTAATTTATGAATTATTGTGTTGATTTGCTGCTTAAGTTTTAATTTATTTAAGTTGTTTAACATTCCAAAAAGTTCAGTAGTCAGGGTCAACCGATGTAGCGTTCAGAAGGGAAGCGTTATCAATTAACTTTATGACATCTCTCAAGTCGAAAATAGGTGATCCGGGAAAGGACGTGACAATTTTGCCTTAAGTTCTCCCTCTCTTCTTCAACCTGAAAAAAACCAGAATCTCTTCTTCCTTTCTTCTAAAACCCTCCCTCGATACTACTTTGATGTTTGAAGAAGAAAAAATGAAAGATGGATGAGAAATTGGTGAAAAAATGGTAAAGCGGTTCTTAGCAGTGGCTATCAAAATGCACCGAAAGCCTCCTTTCTAAATTCCTTCTCCTTTTTTATTTTTCTTTTAATCCCTTTTAATTTCCTTTTTCCACTTTTCATTTCTTAAAATATATATGTGAACACACACATATATATATATATATTTCCATTTCTTTTTCTTTTTCTTCCTTTTTCCATTTAATTACCAATTACTTAAATAAAAAATTATTAAGACAAACTTCAATTTAATGCTTTGCCAAATGCAAGACCAACTAAGGATGATGCGACCAAGCTATTGGCATTAAGTCTTATGCAAGCAAAGTGTAGTATCATTCGTCCAAGTGAGTGAAGCTGAGTCCTAGGTGTTCAATTAGCACTTGGTGGAGTGGAATATAGTGCCCCCACATGCATTCTTTTAGAATTCGACAAGTAAAAGGTGACATAAGCTTTGCATGCATGACTGGTTATTTAAGGTAACTTCAGAGTTTGAGTTCTCTAATTTAACTTGTGGGATTTCTATGATTTTTGTCTCAAAAGAACCATAAAAGAGTGAAGTTTTTCGATGAGGATTGCCGAAGAGGAAGGATTATGGAAAGAAACTCAAAGGGTGAAGAAAAGCATGAAAGGTTGGTTTTCAAGTGATTTCAGAACAACCTTTAAAGATATGAGGCTAGATGATTCAATACTTGGAGTTTTAAGCTTACAATATAAGGTAAGATATTTAAGAAGATTCCAAGCAACTTTAGGGAAGGAAGTTTCTTATTTTGATGAGTGGAGATTTTTAGATATGATTTTTAGAATTTCAAAATGAATTCTAGATCCTACAGGAAGTCTAGGAAGAAGGACAATGTTGTTGAATGTTGGTCGTGTATAAGAAAGGAGTCATGTGTGCAAAGGGTAAATGGAAGTGTTGTGCGTGTGGTAAGCCAACCCAAGCATAGCTAGACAACAAAGGGTTCACGCCAGGGCTATGCAATAGACCATACGTGTAGGGGGCAAGGGCCACTACAAGGGCCATGTAACCATGAGGCGCATGACAAGTCAAGTAGCAAGGTTGGCGCTCGATCGACTTGGCACCCATATGATGCGCCAGCCGTGCTTAAATGACATTCTAAGGCCATTTTTTATGTTTAAGCAAGTTTTTAGCAATTTTTTAGTAAAGTTTGGATATTTAGCTCAAAATCGTGAGTGACAAAATGTGTTTAAATACTGATTTTTAACATGCTTTTTAAGCTAGATTAAATTGAGCATGCTTTGAGTTATTAAAGTATGTTTACTTACTTATTTTAACAAGATAGTTATAAAAGCATGAATTAAAGTTAAAGCTTGTGATTTGATTAAAAGCATGAGCTTGAGTTTAATGATTTTATCAAGTTCTTTAAAAAGCATGAGATCTAGTTGAGTTTGAGCTTTTTAAGCCAGAGAATTTCTAAGGAAGTTGCAAAGCATGAGTTCAAGCTAAGTTTTACAAGTATTGCAATATCAGAATCATTTAGCCAGGCATGTTTTTAAAAGTATAATTTTGTTATATGCAAGAGATTATTTCAAACATGTTATTTCTAAGCATTAAAGAGTATCAAGTTGAAATTTGAATTATTTAAGTTTTAAAGCTTGGATTTATAATCATGTTTTATTCTATACTCGAAATATCTAGAGATCTATTGTTGATGGAAACAGTAGACATGCACAATGGAATAAGGATCAAGATTACTGTAATTGCATCTAATTCTATTAGAAATTAAAATGCATTTACCTAATTAAATTTCATTAGGGTTTTAACAAAAGGAAAATTGCATCAGATGACAAAAAAATTTAGAAAAAAGCAATGCATAACACCTATTTTTTTTTCATATTGCAAATATGACAAATATGACAAGTAATTAAATATATCAGACGATTATCAAAAAGCTACCAGAGAGCTATTAGAAGGTTATCCGCTTTTAAATTTGCTACTTTTGCAGTTTAGAAAATGTAGTAACATGGACTCTATTATCATAATTTTTTTTTCCTATTTTTGCAAACGTCCCTTTAAAAAATCATACCTTTGTAGCTCTAGTTTACACGTGGTCTTCTCTTGAACTTGAACTGGACCACCACTAGTGTTGATCCACTATTATTCGAACTTAGAATCGGGTTGTGGAACCCAATGGATGAAGGATTTGAAAGAGAGAGAGATGAAAAATGGAGGATAAAAACTTTAGGGTTGAGAGTTGGGAGAGAAAAGTTTTTGTAAGTCTTTTTATTTTAAAGAAAACAAACTAAAATTGTCAAAAAGTTTTTAATACATTAAAAAAAAACTTCTTTAAATAGACAAAATCCATTAACTCTTAGTGGGCTTGGTGTTCATCACCATGAGCTTCTACTTAGCCCACTAATGAGTTAGTGGAATTATGCACAATGTTGGATTATCCAACAAAATGTTTAATGAGTTTGGTGTCATCATCATGAGCCTCCATATAGCTTGCTAAGAGTTAGTGAGATTATCCAATAAAATGTTGGATTTTTCTACTAACTTTAGTCAAAGGATAAAATAGTCATTTTCCCATTTAAGTCAAAATCAAGCCTTGACTTTTTAAACCAAAAATCAACATTTTGAATTTTATTGTTTTTTCTCCTTGACTAATTTTGACCTCCCGAGCAGGAATCTACATTCATTTTTCCAAAATTCAAATCACATTTGAATTTATAGCCAATCAAAGTTTGACTTTGCAAAGTCACAAGTCAACCCAATGACTTTTTTACAACTTTGACCACTTCCATCCATTTCGAGCTTTGAAATATGAATCTGTATTTGTATTTTTTATATTCAAATCATATTTAAATATAACGCTCTATGATAACTAATAAGTATATCCTATATACTTGTCAGCTAATCTCTTTTTTCTTAATTTGAATTATTCGAATTAATCCAACATACTTTTTAAGTATATTCTATATGAGCTAGTAGAGGAACCTAATGGACCTATAGGCCATGAACTCTAACGATCTAAGATTAACTAACTAAACTCTTTTGGGCAGAGCTAATCAATATTCGTTAGTTAACGAGTCATTCCACTAAAGTTTCGTAGTTGCACTTTTCTCGCTATAAATATGTTTCTATCCATTTGATATAACCATGATTTGTAAGTTAACCACTCATACGTTGTTTGTAATCTTGGCTCAGTAAAAATATCGTTTTATTCTCGAAATTACATCTTATTCCTTAAGTCTCACTAATCCACTCTTGAACAATATAATTGGTTTAAGATCCAACCTATAAATATAATCCCTCTCGGGCAAATGAGAGAGTCGAGCCTCTTGTTCAAGACCTGATTTAGTCCTTAAGGGAACAATCTATCTACTAACCCTAAAATAGGCAAGAGTGAATATCATTTTGCACCCTATGTTCCCACCTATCTATTCAGTCTTACTCCTGAGATGGGAGATTTGTTGGGCTAACGTTGAGGAACTGTTTTCACTTATGCAAATTTAAGGACAATTTTCTGTGAACAAGAGTTCATAGTTAGCTTAGGGTTAAGATTAAATTACCTAGATCATCAATGAACGAAATAATCAACTTTCTATAGTAAACGATGTTATAATGTAAATATTAGAATAAATGGTTAATTGTTTGTATTTCTTAATGAATGGATGCATCATAAGTGGATGTCTCACTTCATGAAAAATACTAATAACTAAATTATAGAAAAAGACATGACTTTTCAAATGGACACAAATAAGTCTATAAATAAGGTCCTTTTCTATTTGGTTGAAATATATCATTTCAATAATCCTTTGTCTTCTTCAAAAAGAATTTCTCTTTATTATCCACAATCTTGATGTTCGGTAGATTCACAAAGTTTCATTCATTGATCTTCTACACGGGGTGATACTCTTAAAAAAAAGATGATTTATTCTATCGTGGGAGACAATGACTCTTAAAACTCAAGGACTAGGGTGAGTAAATTTGTCTCCTGGAGACAACGTGAATTCGTTTGGCTCAAATCTATAGTATATATATATGATTTTTTGTTTGTTATGATGATAGTTTTTATAACAGTAAAGTTGATTATTTCATGGTTCCAATCTTATGTAAACTCTTTACATAGGGCGTCCCTCACTTTCATGTCTCTACATAAACAATCATCACATTGTTTGTACTAACTACAAAGCAGACCACATCTATAGTGTCCTCATAATAAGGTGTTCATCCCCAAAATAAGGTGTTCAACTTTATTCATATACTATAGACTGTTTAGGCTATATACTTGAACTTGATCCAAGTTTATGTCTCTACATAAAGTTCAAGTCCACGCTTGATAGCCTCGGAACCTTAGTTTATTGGATTGAAGATTATAGTATTCATTTTTACTAATAAATCCTCAATAACCACTTTATTGAACAAAATATGATTTTAAATTACCAACTTCGAGTTTTAGAATATAAATTCGAACAATTGTATCCTTACGGGAGAGTTTATTGTGCACAAGGTTATATTGAGATGAGAGCCTCTCTTAAATGCCTAGAGACCCATTTCAGAGTAGGATTAGTAGCATTGATTCAATTATGCTATTAAAGCCGAGTTTTATATTTATTAGGGTTATGATATTGATTCTATTCTATCATTTCCGAATTTAGATTCAGGAGATAGAAAGAATGAGAAAAGTTTGAAAATTTGATTTACTACTTTGCTATGTTTAAGTATGTTCTATTTTAAAGCTAGTTACTCACTGAGTTTTAGCTCACGTCTTTAAAATGTTTTTTCACTTTCTAAGTAGAGATTGTGGTCTCAAAGCCTAACTTATTGTTCCTTATCTGTTGTAGAGTATTAGTCTCTTTCATAGTATGTCATTAGGCTGGATATATGTACTATGAGAGGTTTCTAGTTGGTTAGGAGTTTGTTTTGTGTTTGTCAAACTCTAGACTTGTTTACTTTGAGTTATGTAACATCCATGAGTAAGAACCTTAGTTAGTTATGTCATGGGCTGCACATAAGTGTTTTTAATTTTTATTCTAAAGAGTTAGCAGTTAAGCTAAGCATCAGTAGGGACTCGTTGAGAGAATAGCGATATTTGTTGACTTCACACAATCACTAAGGCTTAGAGAAGGGAGTCTGGAAAAGGGTGTGACAATAGCTTGCGTGAAGTGGAACCCCCCAAAACCTAGGGCAACTTTGCATGATTTCCTTGCATAAGTTTTTCAATAAACAAAAACAACTCATAGCACATTAGTTGTGAAAGCTTGAACACTTTTGATCAAAACATTTTTTACCCGATAATCAACTATAAATGTTTCCAATCTTGAGTTAACCAAACCAAGTCCTTGATCTTCTGATTTTCGATGCAAAAACAAAGCAACTCGTCAACTCGATAGTCTCCCAAAGCAGTCACATGCTTGATCTCGATAATAATGCTTTCTAAAAATTCTCTGAAATCTTGGATGCACATTATGAGAAAAAAAATCCTGGTTGATTTTGAAGAATCTAGTTAATTTGTACATTTATTTCTCCTAAAACCCATGTTGCACTGATTTATAAACTTTCAACCTACATTTACATGTTATATAATTAAAATAATTTATATCAACATTTCGATATAAATACAATATAAACAATTCACACGTTACATTTAACAGCTAAACAAAATATAACTCATGGTGTGAATTATTTATTAGAGAAATTTAATATGCTCCCTTTATTCAACCCAATCTTACCACTAAAACTAGTTTCTTGTGGTTAGTTTCATGAATCATTTGGTCCGAATTTGAACAGCGAAATCCGCACAACCACTATGATAACAAATTTCAATCTTCACGATTAATTTGTCGTATAATATTACAAGAAACAATGGAAATAATATATTAATATTATTAGGCAGTTTGCTAATCTTTTTTTATAAAAAAAAAGGTAAATGAACAAAAATATTTCTGTGTGAGATTCAGACCTCATATCCAGGAAACAAACTCTAGCATTTAGTGTTCACTCGTTCACGCTAACACTTGATCAACCAAGGTTCTTAGGCTTAGCCTTGAACTAAACAAAAAAACATCGATTGTTCTTACCTTGGATCTGGGAGCGTAATAGTCAATTCGTTAGTTGACGTTGATTTATCTTTACTTGAGCATCTTTTCATTTCAATGGCTTCATTTTCTATGAAAAATCCGGGTTGTTTTGGTTGTGACAAAGGAATTTCACAACCTAACATCATAACCACCGATGACATTGTGGGTCGATCATTAGGATGTTGTTGAACACATAACAAACTGATATTGATACATCTTATCACTTCCGAAAGGCTGCATGTTTCTCGAATGGCATCGTCGAGCAATTCTTCTACATTTCCTTCTTTCCATAATCGCCATGCCTATCATTCAAGAAATGTAGGGTTGAATTTTTTTTCCAATCATAAAATTTTGAATAGAAGAATGGTAATAAACAAATAACCCTTGGCACTTACATATGCAATTAGGTTTTGGTCATTCAAATGGCAGAAAGTTCTGCTTCTTTTTCCACTAATGATCTCCAACAACAAAATGCCATAGCTAAAAGCATCAGATTTCACTGAGAATTGTCCATCAAAAGCATATTCTGGTGCCATATATCCACTGTAAAATTAAAAATTTAAGAATTCATGAATTTAACAAAAGCACAAAAACAAGATGTTTGAGGAAAATATTGAGGTTTTCTTACTAGGTTCCGATCACTCTTAATGTTCGTCCTCCCGTTTGATCTCCACCACAAGTTTTAGCCAGTCCAAAATCAGAGATTTTTGGATTCATATCCATGTCAAGTAAAACATTACTTGCTTTTAAGTCTCTATGTATAATCCTCAATCTCGAATCTTGATGGAGATACATGAGTCCTCTAGCAACTCCACAAATAATGCGATACCGTTTTGACCAGCTTAATAATTGTCGCTGTGTTTCATCTGTCAATTTAAAATTACCAAGTCCAGTAAAAATGAAAGGTAAACACTAAGACACCATATGCTTCAATTAATATGAAAAACTAAAAGAATGAAATTTTAAAGTATTCTTACTAAATATAAAGAAGTCCAAACTTTTGTTTGGCATATACTCATAAACTAGCATTTTCTCATCTCCTTCAATGCAGCAACCAAGAAGCTTTACAAGGTTTCGATGTTGCAGTTTCGCAATCAGAATTACTTCATTCTTAAACTCATTCGTTCCTTGTCCAGAACTCTGAGAAAGTCTCTTCACTGCAACATCTTGTCCATTTGCAAGCTTACCCTGGAATTCAAATTTTTATATATATATTTCTGATTTTAAAAAAATAAGAAGTGTGGGCCAAATCAGTTAACATAAAAATAAGTACCTTATATACTGGCCCAAAGCCACCTTCTCCTAGCTTATTATTAAGTGAGAAGTTATCTGTGGCACTGTTAATGAAGGATAGATCAAACAAGGGAAGCTCCAGGTCATGAGCTTCTATTTTCACATGGTCATCTGCAATTTGAAGGTTCTGTCAACGTTTACATTCATTTTGAGTAACATTGGCTGAATTAAATTGAATTAAGATGAATTCAGTCTATTGAAGCCAAAAATGAAACTTTTTTGGCAAAAAAGGTTCAATATATTGAATAGTGTGTAAACGGGATTAAATAAAACTATCCTGGAAAATGTTTTGGAAGTTCACCAATAAGGATTTGGTTAAAAAAAAAGTAACTTCAAATTGCAACCAAGATTTTAGTCTTTAGGCTACCTTCTCAAACTTGATCAATTTTGAATTTTGGCATCTTGACTGTTTCGTACTTTCTCAGTTCATCAATATCCATTGAAATAAGAGTATTTTAGGCTGAACGGCAGAATGTGTCAAACATGTTGGCTTGAGAAATAATAACGATTACCTTTAATGGTTGATCTCCTTCTGAAAATGTATACGCCTATGAAGAAGATGATAGCCAAACCTAAACCGGAAATTGCAAACAAAGCAATCTTCACCTTCGAATTCAATCTTCCAGTCTTGTGTGCTTCCCTATGCATGACTTTTCCCATCAAAGGAAAAGTTAATTAATTAGCATATAGTATACATTCAAATCAATGTTTATTTGTTGAACTACTACATGTGAAGCACTGAAATTTTTACATTAGCTCTTACCTAGTTCTGATGCCAGCATTCTGACATATAAATCCTGTCCTGCATCGGGGATCAGTTTCAAGTCAATTAGATCACCAATCCACAAGGCACAACCACTGCCACTGCCACTGCCGCTAATATTTGTATTTGCATAAGCCATACATGAGCAATTTCTCAAGCATTTTTGCCTGCACTCTTCAAGATTCATGCTTTTGTTGACCCAAGTATGCTTTGTATCTGGCAACTTCATCTGGTTGAGATGTGCAAACCCAACTTCATCACCGCAGTTCATCAGTTTGTTTCGTTCACAACCGTCTGCAAATTCCCCAGTTTTCCAAGTATCAGGTGATCTTGGCTTAAACCCTTCTAGACATTTACAAGATGGAGTTACCCTTATATCACAATAACCATATGGGCCACACAGGGCATAATTATCACAGTAATCTCTTGGTAATGAAGTGTAAACTCTCCACCGTCTTTCAGCTGCAGACCACAAGTATAATATGCGCGTGTAAGTCGATTGGTTCATCACCAACATCACTGAATGAGACTTATTTACAACAGAGATTTGGTAGTAAACCTCATTCTCATTTGAAACAAAATTGAAGTTCAAAATTGGCGCTGCAGCTAGTGGTCTACTACTGAGTCTCACACCATTCCATGGGCCATGCCTAACGTACTTTCGGGAACCTTTCCACATGACAGTCTCGGGATATTCATGAAGCTCCATCCTCCAACTGAGGTCTCCAGGAGATGGGTCATTGAGATTGTTCCAAGCCTCTAATCTTCTTTCTATGTTATATCTCAAGTCCCAACCTAGCTTCATTCCAGGCAAGAGAGTATCAGAAGGGTAATCAAAGCTTTGCCAGGAATAGTTTTGGGGATTTTCATCATCCCTATCTCTCAGCACAAGATTTCCAGTGTCCAATAGTTGGAGTACCCCATTGGGGACTTTTCTCAGTAACCTGGCGGACCAAACAACAACAGTGGAATTATGGCTGAAGAGTGTAAGATTTCCTGTTGTAATGTTCATCACCAGTACACCAGACGAACCACTAATGGGGGTTTTCCTATTGGCAACCCAAACAGATGTTGGACCTCGGCGATTCTTGTACCAAATTCCCAAGTAACGGTTACTGGGAAGTCCAGGACTAAAGAAACCCAATTCAAAAGTTTCATTACTAGAGACCAGACTAAGGCCATCTCTGAGATATGGGTTTTGAGCCGTTAAGGAATCGGAGATCGCTGCAGACCTGAAGAGAATAAGGGCTAAGTTAAAAGCAATGAGTGTTGCAGAAAAAGAGTCCATATCGGTGGGCAGCCATGAGTATAACTATAAGCTTCAATAAAATAGTGAGGGTGTTACAAGAAAATGTGAAAAGTTGTAAGGAGTCGTTGTAGACCAATTAGCACGATACTCACCAAAGGAACGCGATGAATGACTTGCTTTTTCTTCTTTGACAATGAGGGCATCGACAAGGAAATTGTGCGGTTATTGGAGTGGAGTTGGTCGATATGAACGGCAGTAGTCAGCTGTGGTGACCACTTGTTTTGTCGTCATTCTATCAAGAAATGACTTTGGTCTATGGAAAATTATCGGTTAACTTGATAACAAGACTAAAGCCTATCCCTTTCTTCCAGAAGCTAATAAGAATTTAGCTAAGTAGTTGTTTTTAGATTTAGTTTTTCTAAAAGTTTCTTAATTTTTTAACCATTATAAAAAGTATTCATGTGTTACTTATTAAATTGAAAATTCTTTAACCAATATGAGCATAAAATAAATGTATACTATGTGAAAGTTTTTCTCTTCGTAAAAACAAATGACTTACATTGGCATGACATGAGCAGGAAATTGATCTTCACCTTCAACCGCGCTCTCGGTCGTGGTCAATTGGGTGAATTGATTGCCCGTGTTGGTAGAGTCGATTCCAAACTCTTGTTGAAATGCTTGAGAAGAAGAAAAAGTAGGAGCAGTGTAGATGGGGTTTTGATCCAATTGGGCTTGGTTTTCACATGTCATATTTGGATTGCAACTCCATTCCGAGTTATAGTTGTTGTCATAGAGAACATGCCTTTGACTACAACCTCCCTTTTGAAAATGAGAAATCATAAGATAAAGTTAAATTTGAAATTTGAGAGCCAAGTTCTCTTGGCTCTTCTCTGGAGTCTGGACATTTCTATTTCTTCTTAGATTTTCCTCTAAGTGATCTTGGTTTTGAATTTTGATTTTTGAAAATTATTTATCAAATTTCTTTCGTCTCTTCTTTCTTTATAAATAATTTAATGCTCTTCCCTAAATACACTCAAAGGAATCTGTATTAATAATGGAAGAAAGGTCATGCAATACACGAGAGATAATAAATTTTATCAAACTACTATTTTTGGGCTTTTCTTACAAATTGAATTGAAGATTCAATAAATCTAAAAATCAAGATTCAAAAAAATTTGTCTATGCCCAGCTCCCCAGCAACAACATCATTAAGGATGCAAAAGGGTGTACACAAAAATATGTAAGAATAAAACAGAAGGCAACGCAATTGCAATACAAGTAATCAATAGAGAAAAAAGATTAAGCAATTGTAGAGGAAATACAAATGGATAATAACCTACCAAAAACAAAAAGAATCCTTCAAATAAATTTATAAACTCAACTTACAATGAATTAGTGTAGTAAAGCGAAGTTTGGGTTGTATCCAATGGAGCTATTGATAAGAAATTTATGAAACAAGATCTTAAAAAAAGAAAATTAGTAATCTCGAGGATCTAAAATGAATTATAGTAGTAAAATGAGTGTTTATGGAACAACATGCGGGAATTATTAGATATGCATTTGTCCATTCCAATCATAGAGTAAAAGAGAATAGTTGCAAGAATTATGATCATTGATCATATTCAAGAGATGAAAAGCCTTATTTGACCCCAAAAATTAATTGTCTCAATACAATGATTAATATGCAAGACTTACACATGATCATGGTAAATCAAGATCTAAGCGTTTCCATTTTAGCAATTTTCACACAAGAACTAAACATGCATTATGATCAAGAGGTATCAAATCAAGTCTTGTTAGAATGTGAAGCCACTACTCCCACACTACAACAAAAACTATCTACTACGACAGATGTTTACATCACAAAATGGAAGGGAGAGAAAAAATTGTCATAAAAGGTAAAAATACGCGTTTTTTACCGAAAAAGATGAAATTTTTTGGATAATACTTTTCGCAACAGTTATTTAATGTCATAGTAGATACATAAAATAATTTATTTAATTTATTAAAATTAAATTAAATTTAAATAAAAATTAAAGTTAATTAAGGTTTTTCCCCTAAATCAAAAACTCTCATTCCTCGCACTAAGAAGCCATCTCCAAATGCAAAGAATGCCATCTCCGAACGACGCCCGGTCCTGTCACCACCATTGCTCCCTCGTACCCGTCTCTTCACTCCAGCGTCATCACAACCTCCTCTACCGGACTACAAAACCTCCTCTCTCGCAACCTGCTCAATTTGTGCCTGTCATCTCCAATCCGCCGCAATCTCTTTAACGTTCAAACTGCGATCGTCGCCTCCTCTGCCGATAAGTCTTTTGTTCCTTTGATCTTTCTCTCTCTCTTTGTGAAGTTATTCTCTGTCACTCTTTCCCTCAACTTCATGGGTCGTCGGTAAGGTGTGGAATTTGCAATTTCATCTGAATTTCCTCTTTTGGGCAAACACCCCTACGTGATGTATGTTAAATAAATATTGGATTTATCTTTAACTTAAATTAAACCAAAAAATGTTTAAGACTTGAAGCTGAAAGAGAGCAAGAGAAAAAGGGAGAAGGCCCTAAAAATGTCCTTCATGTGTTTAGGTTTATGAGATGTTTATTTAAGTGAATTTGGTTTTATGATATATTCTTTTATTATATTACACCTCCCCCTGTCTTAAATTTATCTAACACTGTTATGGTGTTGTGTTTTGTTGGTTTTTTCCTTATTGTCATGTTTTAAGAGTTTCATTTTGAGGTGGTTGAATGTGTACTGGTGAATATAATTCAAAATTATTAATATTGTTGATCTTAAAATTGTATTTGTGATCGTTCACTACTACAAAAAGGAGTTTTAACGACACTACTAATCAAGTCACTGTGTCGTTGAAAATAAAAAAAGGAGTGAAGTGAGATAAATTGTGTCGTTGAAAATAAAAATACTGATTATTTCTTGACACAATTTTATTGACATAATTTAATTTGTTTTGACACAAATTTTGCGTCGTTAATTAACGACAATTTTTTTGTGTCATTAAAAAAGTTTCCAAATGAAAAAAACCCCAAATTACAAAAAAATTTAATTTCTCCTCCCGCACGCAATTAAAACTAAGTGAGCTACCGCGTCGTTGTGAAGAACCCTTGCCTTCCAATTTTCTACCACTCGCTGCCGTCTTCCACACTCCAGCCATTGTCGTTGTTGTCGCCAAAACAAGCCTTCTCCATCAAACCCACCAATTTAGCCACTGTCGTCGAATAAATTTATTTAGAAATATGAATTTTTATGACACTTGAAATCAAGAAAAAATGGTGGAAGAAATAAAATGTGTCGTTAAAAATAAAAATGTGAAATTTTTTGTGACACATTTTCTCGACACAAATTGTGTTTTCTT
>JBBPDI010045166.1:0-21026 GCA_037974545.1 Cucumis variabilis
AATTATGGATTATCATATTTTGACAAACTATTATTGGTTGGAAATATTTTCAATTTTAAATTATTGGTTGGAGTGTTTTATATATTTTCTTATAGGTAGGAAATTCATTCTATATTTTAAATTTAATTTTGCAAGTATTCAATATTAATAATGAATGTGAAAATTAAAATTGTTTGTCACGTTCTGTGTAACTAGAAATATGTGGCAATGTTTGGTGTGTGGACAAAAAGAAACAAATATTAATTATCGACAAATTTAGCTTGGAAAATTTTTTGGTTTTGCTGAAAAAACCTTTTCATTGGCAGAAACAGTTTCTTTCTGTCGACGTTTTTTTCGTGGCCAGAAAATTTATTATTGCCAACGTGATGATGAGCGTGGGCAAAAAGACCTTTTTGTCAACGTTTTTTTCGTGACCAAAAAATGCAATTTTACCAACATGAAGATAATCATGGCCAGAAATACCTTTATACCGACGTATTTTTTATTGCCAGAAATATCTTTTTTGGCCACGATTTCATTTTGCGTCGGCATTTCTACTCGCACAACATAGAAAACGTGGACAAAGGAAAAGACGACAGTGTTTCAGCCACGCAACGTACCCACACAAAAAAAACGTGGGCAGAAGTTTTGCCTACGTTTTTCATATGAAATGCCAATGTTTTTCTGCGTCAACAAAGACAAAAATTCTTGTAGTGAAAAAAGATGCAGATAAATTGATGAGAATTCAATGATGAAGAATATAAAAGTGAAAGACTAAAAAGAAAACTGTCAGAAACGTAATTTCCAAAAAATAACAAAGTGGTATGCGAATGCTAAAGAACTGTTTTTCAGTTTTTAATTATTGTTTTGTAGTTAAGTATTTTGGTGTAAAGATGTAAAATGTGCTTACCACAACAGTATATCATAGATCATATGATTGAGGGATCAAAGGAAAAAAATTGTCTTCTCTATTTGTATTATTTCAACCATATACTTTCATTTAAAAAATAACTAATTATAAATCTTGGAAATTTTGTTAAATACTTATACTTCTGAAATATGTTAAGAAATACATAAACTATATAAAATTAGCAAAAATGTCCAAATAATTATAATAAGTCAATATGTCGATGTCCAAAATTTCAATTCATTTAAACATTTGATATGCAATTGATACATATAAATAAACCTTACTCATTGATCTAAAGTTTGATTGAATTGATTGTTTATAGTTATACTATCAAATTCTTTATGTCTTTTAGTTCATTTGATTTATACACATGCATTAACAAGTATTGAGTAAAAGATCTCTCAAGAAAGAAGCTGAAAAATGTATTTTCAAAAATCATGTTAAATAAATATAACATCATACATAGTGTAATAATTAATTACTCTATTTTTATTTAATTAAATAAAATAAAAAATTAACATGCATCATGTTACCAACTAGTTTAAGAAAAGTGAGTTGAAGTGAGATATTAAGAATCCTTATTATAAGAAATTTATTTTCAATAATTTTCTACTTAAAAAGTGGAATCTTTTTTCAAAAATAATTGTGTTTTTAGAAAATAATGACAAAATCGGGGTGTTTGCCAAAGAAATATAAAAAATATGTGAGTGAAGTCGTGTACTGGATACACGACTTCAATAAAGTTGACTGGCATCATGGACCGAGCCTACTTTTTTTTACTAGAGCGTGGACCCGACCCACATTTTTTGACTGGAGTCGTGTACTGGTACACGACTCCGATACAGCTGGACAGTTTTGTCTCGTAGGGAGGAAGTCGTGTATCGGTAGTCATGTACTCGGTACACGACGACTTCCGTATAGTCAACAGTCAACCATAGGATTTACATGAAAGCTAAGATTCACGAGAAAGCTGCTACATGTCATTCATGTACGGGGTACACGACTTTACCTCTTTAAAAACCCTAATTTCACACCATTCTGCCATCATTGCTCCTTCATTCCAATTTCAAATCTTTCTTCTTCCTCTCTCGTTTTCCCTCATTTTCTTGGCCAAAAACCTTCCAATCTTCAAGATTTATGGACATATTTCCATTCTACACAAAAAAATCTAACAACTTTTGATTCTTCACATCAAAAAGTTGTTCTTCCCCTCCATTTTCCTTCCAATTTCTTTGTTCTTCCTCTCCATTTTTTGTTTCAATTTTCTCCTTAATTTTTCTTTTTGGTTTAATTTTTTAGTCATAAGGTATATTTATTTAAAAATCGTAATTCGGGTACACGATTTTGTTGTTAAAATTATTTAATTCATATTTGTTATTTGATTTTATTATTATGTTGGTACAATAATTTAATTTAAGTTGCAGGCTTCTTAAATCCTCCATTGTTTCTTCCGATATTTTCTCACAAGGTATGTTTATTGTAAAAATAATCTTATTTAGGTTTGTTATTTGATTTTATTATTTGATTTAGGTTTTTTATTTTATTTTCTTATTTTATTGTAAAAATTATTTGAATTTAGTTATATTGTATGAATATAGATTTATTATTTAGAATTAGAAGAGTTATTATGAAAAAAGTGATAATAGAATTAATAATACGTAGGATAGAAATAAATGAGCCACCACCTAACTTATTTAATGCATGCATACTAATAATAACAAGGGAAAAATGTTAACTGCCTTATCTATCGATGCAAATGGTCATATATTTTCTCTTGCATTTTCTATAGTGGAAGGGAAAAACGCGTCCAGTTGGTCATAGTTTCTTCATGCACTACGCCAATATGTTACCCCTCAAAGATTTCAAACACTTCTACACATGTAAGTGTTTCCTTGATGGGGATGAATGATATTAGAATGTTCTTATAAGATATCACTAATTGGTTAGAGAAGTTGTGATACTTGATTATTAGTTGAGAGGAAAAAAAAAAAGAAAATTTAGCTACATTTAGAGATGAATGAATTAAGATTTGAAAATGATCCAATGAGAAAATGTTGAAAGAAATTATTTTGGTTTTTGTTCTATCAATTCACTCGAAATATCGTCTAATGATGTGTTTTATCTTTGGTTTTTCGTTTTAGCACTTGCCATGTCAAATTTTGAAAACCAACCAAAAAAAAAATCAAAATTTTGTTATTATTTTTTAATCTTTTTAGAACTCAATTCTTACTTAAAAAAAATTTAATGGCAAGAAATTTATATGAAATAAAATAAAATCTTAACGTCTTTTATTTTCATTAGTTTTTCACAAACTTTCCTTATGTATTTGTTGTTAAGTCTAAAATTAGTTAGTTTTTTAAACTCTAATAATTTTATAAATTTTTTTAAGGAAGTCGTGTACCGGGTACACGACTTCCATATCATCCGACGTATAGAGCATGGAAGTCATGTACCCATCAGTTTTACAAACTCACCTATTTTTGACAATAATTTGCCAAAATACTTCTAAAAAGTGGTTCATAATTTTCTCAAAATAGCAAACAACCATATTCACCTCCCTCAACCTGTCCCATCCAAATTTCAAAAATAAAAATAAAAGCCTGTTTAGGAAAAAAAAAAAAAAGAAACAAAACAAAAAGAAAACACAAAAGACACCCACTTTTTATTTTTCAAAAGTTGGTTTTGGGTTTAAAAGTATTTATTGGGAGTTTATGAGGAAAATAGAAAAAACTTATAAATGAAAATATATATAGTACTTGATTTTAAATAATAAAAATAAAAAATCAAATGATTATTAAATATAAATTTAATAAATAAATTTACTATTTTCACCTTAAAATAACATTTGTATATAGATACACGAAAACGGTAGTTTAATAGATATGACATTAATTACCACTTAAGAAATACAATATTTTCATAATCATTAAACTAAATGAAAAACCACTTTACTAATGGCACGTACAAGATAAGGTTAAACATGCTAAAATCTGAACTAATAGAATTCATAATTAATTCAACAACCTTTACTCTTTTCAAACACGTTGAATGAAATTGATATAGAAACTAAATTATTCTTTTTTTTTCTTTTTGTGAGGACTCATAATTTTAAAATTTTATTTTATATTTAATTTTTAAATATGAACAAAAGGTGAAATAGAATGGAACAGAGATAGGAAAGTGATTCTTAGTTTTCTTCATTTGTGTGTGTGTGTATATATATATATATATATATTTAAATGACTAACTTTTGTAACCAAGGACCACAATATATATATATATATATATATATATTGTTGTAAAATTGATAGCAGATTGAAATAAACTTGAATTGGCAAGTTGTTTCTTATTTATTTCAAAGAAGTTTGGAATTAGTTTCAAAAGAAAAACAAAATTTGGTTTCACGTAAAGTGTGAGAGAATTTAAACATAAATTGTAAGTAAAAAAGGATGGAGATATATTTATTACAAAGAAAAGTTTTATAAGAGGATCAAAAGAACAATGAAAGCTAAATTTTATAGATGGTCAAATAGGGTAAAAAGAAAATGGGAGAAACTATTAATTCAATATTTGCTGCATCATTCTAACAACAACAATTTTTTTTCAAGATTTCTTATATTTGGTACACATTCTTGAATCAAATAACACTATGATAAAAAAAAAATACAAGATTTATGAGTAACTGAAAACAAAAAATATGATTTCAAAAAAATATTAAAAAAATTGCAGAAGAAGAGAAAAAAGAAGATGGAAATGACGGGTAAAACTAATATATATATATATATTTTAAAAATGTCGATTAATAGACTTTTTTATTTCACGAACTATAGATATAAATATTTTGGTGTTTTATTATATTGATGAAAATTGACCTAAAATATATATATTCGCATATTAAATATTCTTATCCAAAAATATTATTTTTTTTAAATGTAGCAAAATTGCAATAGTGAAGGAGAAAATGAACAAAACTACAAAGTATATATAAATGATTGACTATTAGACATAGAAGCTAGAGGAGATTGCATGCGGTGGAACAAAGCTTGATGTGTAGAAGAAAGGGTCAAACAAAATGACCAAAAATACTTTGAAAATTGTCATAAATTAATGTCTAGCCACTCAAGTCATTGTCTACATTGAAAAACAATACCGCTCTTTAATTTGTCCAATTCTGCTATAATCTTTAATCTTATAATATATTTAAATTCACGTCTCTATACTTTTAAGATTTCATTTTCATCTTTCCATTTTTAATTTTGTTCCATTTTGAAATAACTCAACCCCATTTTCTTTTAAAATAAATCAAAATACATGAATTAGACGTCTAGAACTTTTAAAAGAAAAGTAAAACAAATAGAGAAAAATATCAATTTTAATCAAACCTATTGAATTCTACCAACTTGAACTCTCTACTCCCAATTTTATCGACTTTGACAAATAAACTTTTATATCGTTAAACACAAAAAAAAGGTATTGCAGTTTTGTAATAAAAAAAAGTATGGCAATTTAACCCTCTAACATATTAAATTTTACGTGTAAGGCAACCATTTGAATTACACGTATTGTTTCGTGGAGGTAAATATTTAGGATTTGAATATTTACATTTTAAATGTTTGGAACAACTAATGTCTATGTTTGGATGTGCATAATAACTAATTAATGTCTTAAAGTTAAATATTTGTGTTCAATTCAATAATTTGTAAAAAGTAAAATTAAATAATTATGGAGATCAATTAAATTTAGAGAAATTTTTTAAAATGAAAGAATTTACAAACTATTTTACGGTCTCTAGCAAAATTTTAATCTAAGCCCAAAATGAAAAACTAAAATTTTAACCCAAATTCAATGTTTTTTTTTGTTATAGGATGTAAATAGTTTTTATTTTCTTCTATTTATGTAATTTTTTTTTAAATTTAACGTAAATTAATTTATTATGTTAATTAGTTATTTAGTTAATGAAGTAAGAAAAAAAAAGAATATTTTTTAACTAAGTATAATTTAATTAATTATTGAAAATAATTAAATTGATATAAATTAATTACACTATTGATAATTAAACACAATATATTATATTAAATAGTTAGGATAATACAAGAGACATTTTTAAAAATAGCAAAATAGATTATAATATTTACAAGCTGTAGCAAAATTTTGGATTCTATTAATGATGGTCTTCTATCACTATAACATATGAATGACTATTAGTGATAAAATTTGCTATAAGTTGTAAATATTTTTGTAAAATTTACTATTTTTGAAAATTGATGTTGTATGTCTTTACATACGGTTCAAGACTCATTAAATAGCTTAGGTTGTTAGTTTATTGGATTTGAGTTATTAAGACAAAACTAATAATATAATCAATAACACTTTATTACAATAATAACACTTTATTAACAACGATTAATGGATTATATTTACAATTTATGAGTTTTAGGACATAAATCCCAACAGTTTGCTACTGGCCCACTCTAACCAGTCACGACAAATCACAGAGCAACATGATAGGCAATTCATTGCACAAATGGAATATATACACACGGTATTTGTAGAACGTGTGCCACAACCTATCATCACACAAGAGTTAATGGTGCCCATTCCACCTTTCCAAGTTCCAAACTCACCTCTTGGTAATGTTGAAGCTCCCCTCCTCAGCCAGAATTTTAAAAATAGGGATGTATCGTTATAATTCAACTTTCCATCTGCTTAATGCTTTTACTTGTAATTTTTTGGCTTAGTTTAATATATCAGATCTCTCATTCTATGAATTTTTTTACTTAGGGAAATAAGCTACATGGACTTAGTAACTACCACCTTAGATTCACTTTATCTCTACGATTCCAAAAGTTTAAATTCACTTTTGTATGATGTTTACTCACATGAAAGGAGATATGACCAAATAGATAAAATACACATGTGACATATTAAATACGACAATGACATGAATGACTCATGAAATTGTATCAAATCATAAGATTCTATTTAAAAGTTCTAAAAAATAATAAATACTATGTTGAAAGTTTGAAACCAATCCTAACCTAAACCATAACAGTACAACACCTAATTGAAACTACAGAAGTGAAATTGCATAAGGTCAACTATTGTTGTAATTTGATCAATGAAAGAAATCAACCTCCTCATAAATTGAAGGTAAATCTTCATCCAAAGATCTATATATTTAAAACAAAAATATTGGATTAAAACATGAATAAAAACTGTCTTGCCCCACTATGCACATGTTAAAAAACTTGCAATGGGGTACTCAATGTAACTTAAGCAATCCTGACACCTGACACCTTTAATGTGATTAAACGTCAGAATTATGTTCAACTTAGACTTTTAAGCTTAACTTAATCGTCTAATGACTTGACACTTAAACTTAATTTCAAATTTTAAGCGATAAAATATAACGCAACAGATAGATAAACAACTTCTTTTATTAACTTTAACCATGTGGTCCGCAACACAATTTACATACATCTTTGATACAAAATTTATAACCAACTTAAATTGTACACCTTACATAGCTTCCTTGCCTAGCAATCGTCTCATATCCTCTCTGAGCTTGACTTTAACGTGTGATCAACTAAGGAGGAAAAACTTAAATGTATGTCAAAAGACTTAGTGAGTTTTTAGAAAATCTTTTGGAACACAATTTATAAACACAATCGTTTCATTAAAACTGATTTAACGCTTCATTTCACAAATACATTAGATTGCAAAAATACTCATTAGTCTTGCATGTCCTTTCATCGAGAACATGAACCATTTCCTACTTCAAGACTCAACACTTGCGATTAGACTACTGTGATATCCTTTTCATCAACAACATCCGAGAATTTTCTGGTTCATTTCTAGTTGCTTAGGCCGTCAAACACAATACGCTTCTTTTTTACATTGGTCAGCTTCATTCCACCATACAATCCTTTTCTACATGGTTGCCTTTACTCCTTAATGCACATAATAGTTAGTTCAATGATAGGAATAAGACTAATGGTTTGAACACAATTTCACATTCATTTGAAACATATAAAACTTACTTTAAACATAACATATGCTTTCATTCGTAATCTCTTTATAAACATTCTTTACCAATCCATTCATTCTGAGATTTCTCTCATATTACATTGAGCCTTAAGAGTCGCTTCGCGCCTTTGGACGGAGTATTAAGTAGTTCATTGAGGCGGTTGAAGGTGCAAAGAATATTGAGGAGAAGTACTCTCATCTGAAGCGTAAGCGAGTGCAGGCATTTCAAGAATTAGATCCCCTATTTATTTATGGATGTCATTGACTCTTAGGCGAAGGACTTTTTCAGCAAAGCGCCATAGAAAATACAGGGCGAAGCTATGTTAAAATGAAATAATATTTTTTTAAAAAAAGCTACAATAAATAGATCGTTGCGAAATTAGCAATTAAGCAATAGAAGAACATAAAGATTGACTCACAGATATACGTGGTTCACTAATAATGTTATTTATGTACTTCTATGAACCTAGAGTCAAAATTGTAAATAACTACATATGCACAATTTTGAAAGTGCTTCCTATGATCTAATAAATAAATCATCATTGGATAATTATCAAGTTAGATAGTCTAGAGCTTATCATACTTCTAAATAGAGAGAATGGAAAGCTTACGTTAATCAAGTCGTTAACAAATGAGATCTACATCAAACCTCTTTCGTACATATTTCGTTCTTAGCAACACATCAACATTAACAAAAAAATCATATCTAACAAGATTGCAAGACAAGTGAGGTCATCACATATGTAGGGGTAAAATTGTGTTATTCTTTCTTTAGAAATTTTAGGGAGAGAAGTGTTGGAATAAATGGTATGTGACAATTCGTATAGAGTTCATTGTTTCATGAATGAACATGTTTTTTAAAAATAACCAATTAGAGGAATAGACAGGATTATTCGAATGACTAGAAATAGTCTATAAATACACCACTTATTCAGGTTGTTTTCAAAAGAAATTTTTTTCCATAATAATTTTTTCTCTTAGACAATTTCTTTATTTTGTAAACCTTTTGTTCAAGTTCGGTTTATTTTCACAAAGTATTGTTCATTGGATCTTGTGGACAAGATGCTGCTTCCATGAAAAAGTTAATTTATTTTATCTTGAAAAACAATCATTCATGAAACTCACATACTAGAGTAAGTAAAATTGTTTCAAGACAAAGTGAATTTGTTGGGCTCAGATTATATTCAATTTCCTAGGTTATTTATTTTCTAAAATTTTTAATGATTTATTATCATATAACATTCTTAAGACAATAATGTTATCAATATGTTTTCCATTTGTGCTATCTCGGTTTATATTGTTTATATTGCTATGCCAAGTTAAAGGATTCATGTCCAAAAACTAGTTTTTGATTATATACATCTTGTATCAAAAGCAAGATGATGAACTTGAGATGTTCTCAGGTTCTCCAAATTTGAATTATTTGGTTTTGATTGCTTTTGTGTTAGTAGTGTTAGAATCTAACCAATGGAAAAGATTCATTCACTATAATAAAAAAAGGATCTCTTAATGGACAAAAGAGTCATCGGGAGATAGGCTGTTGGAAAAGATAAGAATTACCGACACCTTTATAAAAGTGTAGGGAGTTCTCTTTTAAAACTCTCAATGCCATTAGTTATGCGTTGGGAGAGATAATGGTCATAACTTTGAGTGCCTTTATAAAGGCATCGGGAGTTCTCTTTTAAAACTCCCTAGATCTTCAAGAAACGCAGATCTGTTCAAACTCCCTCCAGTCCATGAAACTCTTCTATGTCCCAAACCCTAGATTCAAGCTCTGTCGTTGCTCCTCATCGTCCAACGTTACTGCTCCTCGCCTTCCAACACTGTCGATCCTTATCGTCTGATGCCGCCTCTCCATCCATCGCTTCTTTGATTACTGGGAACCAATTTAAGCTTTATTTATTCAAGTTTTCTTTTTTGTTTTCAATTAAATCTTGAACTATGAACTCATTTTCAATTTATTTATCGTAGTTCTCCTGTAACTTCATTCTAATTGCATTAAGCTAAGCATTCTTGTTTGTCACTTGAGCTCTTCTAGAGATTATGCTGATTGCTTTGATGACTTTTAATGTAACCTAGATTTTGTTTGTTAACGATGATTTAGAAACTATGATATTAGTTGGGTTTGTTACCAATTTAAGCGTCATTTATTTAGATTTTGTATGCCTGTTTATTTAGATGTGTTTTGTTTGAAAACTTTTTAACATTTGATCATTCTGTATAATGGAGTCTTGGAACTATGGTTCTCAAGGGAACAAATTTATGTCTGATGAGATGAATTCAAAACCTATTATGTTTTAGGGTTGCGAATGACCTAAAATTCTTGTTTTAATTTAATTTTTTTTTTGTATGTATTGAGTTGAATCTAATGTTTTTTTTTTTTGCAAATTACTTTAGATTTGAATTTTGTATTTGAGTAAATCATTTTATGTTTTGTTTCGACTTTCCATTTCCAAACTAACATCATTTTGTTCAGTACTTAAAAATGTTCCTAAATGATTAATCTTGAAATTACCATGTTATTTTGTTAAAGGAGTGTATAGTTATATCTTGTTACTAGTAACAGGACTTAATCACTATAAGCTAAGGTAGAGTTGTGGCCTTTTGCTTTGAGAAACCATCGTGCAAGTTCTAGGTTCTTTATTCTTAATGTACATTTGAATGTTAGAAAAACATTTTTTTTATAGATACTTTAATTCCTAAATTCACTTATTAGTAAACTGAATGATTCTTTTCCTCTCTTTTGCTTTGAATGAATAAGCTCTCTTTTGTTTTTCAGTGAATAAGTTATTCTGAGTTAGAGGAATAAATCTGATAGATTCTTAACGTAATTGTTAAATTTTGTAGACATATTATTCACATATTATATATGTAGTTTGAAGTTGTATTTTCTTGCTTGTAGTTGTGATTCTTTCAGTTTATTATGCGGTGGAGATGTGATCATTTTTTTCCTTTAAGTAGTGCTTTGATAATAGCTAAGAGTTTATGTGAATAAATTTTATATTAATTTCTAATTACATCATTAACATACAAAATTTCATATTCAAAGGATTTAAACACTTTGGATGTTATTTTCGTTACGATTTAGACGATATTGTTGTTCTAAATGATTTCTGGATTAAATTTGAGTGTTTTGGACTAGTTTTAGCAAAGGTCCTAACATTTGAAAAAATCTAATATTTATTTGTAGTTTTGTCTAACTTGTAGTTTAGAGTTTTCTTTGATATTTTCTTAATATTGGTTGTGATACATGCTCGCATTGTTACTAATGTTCCCAATTAATTATATTGTAGGTAAATATGATACCTTAGAAGCCTTCCGGAGTCCCAAGCTACATGTAAATTAAACACTTATCTTGTTCTCTATATATGTAAACATTATTGTTATTTACTACATATATCTCTTATATGTAACAACAATGATCTTAACGTAAATAAAACACTTCTCTTTTGGTTGTTGTTTTTAGTATATGTGAAAAATTTTCCTTTACTTAATTATTATTGATTTGGGTTCTATAAATTTTAGGTTAAGAAGATAAAAATTTAAAAATTAGGAATCTCTTGGGAGCTAAACATCTTGTCGAGAGTTATTTTGAAATTCCAACTGGGTATCAACTGGCGTTTGGAGTTCCTCTCCCAACAGAGATTTTCTACGTATTCTGGCAGTACCAACAACGTCGTGAGAGTATCTTCTGACACATTTTTGGTCATTTACCAACAATTGTAGATGTCGGGAGTTTATTATTTTTTTTTGTAGTGATTTTAGTGTACATGTTTTTAATAATGACATAGAAGACTAACTAATCTTCTTCTTTGTTCTGAATTTTTTTGTTTGTTAATTTCTATTATTTGTAAATTGTCGTATTATTTTATTTGTTGGTTATCGATTTTATTTTCTGTGAACTTGATAAAAGTTATTTACTTTGTTTCACAAATATTTGGCAATCGATCTTACATAAATGTCATAAAAAATTTCAAATTGTTGTACCCATATTGTTGGTGGAAATCATGGAGAAGTTTATGAGAAAGTTAATGACAATGATTTCAATTGATGGCCATAAAAAATGATATTCTTTTGCTTTGAAAAAATATTAAAAAAATCATGTTATTGCAATGTTCAAGGAGAAGAAAACATAGATAAGTTGTTTGCACTTAAGGCGTATAAACATATGCAAATATTTATACAAAATCCACATTTTGAGTGGACTAGATAACACACAATTTAATGTGTATGGTGGTAGATTCCACAAAAATCTAAGGAAAATCATTATTATTAGAGACAAATTGTCACACCCCATCCCCAGCACCTGCTTGCTAGCCCGAGATGTGGTGTAAAGTCAACCAACATTATTCCCCTTCTGAATTAACACCAATTGACCCCGACTTCTAAACTTTTTACAGTTCTTAACAACTTGAATAAAATCAACATTACGTAGCGGAATAACATGAGAAACGTACATTAATAGACTTTATTACATAACCTTAAAAGAAGTCAAGGCTAAATGTCGTTGATTTTACAAATTTTTCTTTTTAGACAAAGTGGAAACTGCAACTGCACTTAACACTTTAACAACCTATATACATAACATGAGTAAACCTAAGTACTAACCAATAGCAGTAAAACTATCTACAACTTTACATAGCAGACTTGGAGACAAAGTCAAGCTTGCGGGCCACGACCTCTATCTAGAAAGTGAGAAAACATTTGGAAAGGGTGAGCCAAAAGGTCCAGTGAGTAACGATTTTATAAAACATGCTTTCAAAATGATTTAACTTTAAATCCCTGGCTTTTACTATACGACATGCTTTCAAAATCATAACTCATATCATTAAAACCTATTACTATACGACACAAATCACAAGGATAGAATCATAGATACTTTAGAACCCTCATCCTTTGATATGATTTTTGTGAGACGAAATCTAGGCATCGGTAGTGCCCTCACTCATTATAGCTAGAATGAGATGGAAACTAGATGTTCGTACAGGCCCACATTTATTGAGATGGAACTAAGCATTTGTATAACACTCATCTCTTTAATTTGTGTCCCAATGATAGTATATTGATATCTATTGAATACCATTATCAAAGCAACCTCTGTGCACATGTTATATCCCTTGAAGGGTTGCAATATATATGAGATGGTATAGTCTAAAACATGCTTAAATACTTTGAAAACTTATCATAAACATACTTGCTTAATCTTGTTAACAAATACATCTAGAAATACATGCAATCTATATTAGATGGTATAGTCTAAAACATGCTTAAATACTTTGGAAACTTATCATAAACATACTTGCTTAATCTTGTTAACAAATACATCTAGAAATACATGCTTATCAAATAATTTAGATCTCGTGATTTGGAAACACTTTCTAAACCAATATACTCAAATAGTCATACATCAAAGCATGCTTAAAACATTAGATAAAAATTAATATTTAGAAATCAACTTTTAAACTCATTTGTGTCACTCACAGATACTAGCTTAGACCATTGGTCTGTAACTTGCCTGATCTCCTCTTGACCTGAAATAACATAAAATAATTTAATTTTATTCCCTTTAATTATAAAAACATAAAAACATTTGTTTAAAATTTCCCAAAATATAAAAAACAGCCAAAAAACACCCATTTGGCAGGTGGGCGTGCAAGGGGTGGGCGACATGGCTAGCACGCAAGTGCATGCCCTGGGCAGGCCAGTCGCATGCTAATCTCACAAGGAGCCTTGCCTGTGCACGCCTCATGCATCTTACATGGCCATCTCGTGTGTGTCCAACGCATCTTGCATTGCCTTCACGAAGTCACAAAACTTGCCTCACGCTAGCCTGGCTGCACGCCTATTCGCATGGTTTGCCTTGGGTGTAGGTCGTGCGTCCAACCCATGCTCAACTTTCCTTGCTAACCTCTTTCAAGCAAAAATTCATGTCCATCTCGCCCAGCAACCCATGACATTCATCCAACCACCCATATTACCTAGAAATCACTTTTTTAGCCAGAACCTGATTTTCACTTTAGAGCTTAATAGCATAAAATCCACAACTCAAATGAAATTATTTCCTTCTCCAAACTTTCTAGAAAATGTCTTAACCTTCTTACCTCAAAATATCAGCCAAAAACTCCATGTAATGAATTCTGTAGCCTCCTTAAAGTGAAGACTACTCACATTTCTCCTGAGAATAATTTTTCTCTCTTCTTTCAACTCAAACTCAATCTTCCCTCTCTCAAATTGAACTAACTGCCCCTAATTGGAAAATAGACTCAACTAATGAACATTTGAGACCAATTTAAGCTAAAACATATGGGACTTTGGAGAAATTTCAATTTGAAGGGACCTATTTATATTGAGCCGTGCAGGAAAATTTCTAGACACCTCCTGCTTGTCAAAATATAACCTATGCATGCACATGACACCTGGAATCCACTTAACCGACTCTCCATCTCACATTACTTCATTTAAAATGTGAAACCAAAATGCCTAAGTGTCATTCTCAAGCCAAAATGCCTTTCTAACCTTACTTGGTATGGCCGCAAGCTCTAAAACGCATGGTCATGTCATACTAACCTCTAAGGAAGCCTACGCACCAAGTGAAAATGCCCTAATATAACCTCTTTGACATCCTTCTTGCCTAGCCCACAATTAAAATTCCAATCACAACTATAAAGTTTATTTTTACTTTCATAGTTACATATACACATAAGCTTTCTAGCTAGCCTATGTCCAAAATGCCAAGATAACCTTTTTATAGGTTATTTTCTTCTCTTTTGGCAACCTACCAAGTTCAAAATGCCTAGACATGGACTTAGCAAAATATTCCCTCTTTTTCAAACTAACCTTCTTACCTCTTAAACTACAACTACTTAGTGTTCCTTCTTTCCACCTAACATAACACACTTACAATGACACTTCTCAAGCCTACTTTTCCCATCTTAACTTCCTCTTAAATCATCATTTCAAATTCTTTGAAAAATTCAAGTTTCTTAAAATTTTGGGTTTATACAAATAATATATGTAAGACAAAGGATATCATAACAATTCAATTTATAGTTAGAAATGTTTTGATCTATAAGATGATGGATTCCAAAATCCACATTATGTGAATATGTCTCTCCTTGATTGAAGATTAATTATATTATGTACATATATGAAAACATAGGAGCTTCCTTGTGAATTATGAAAATGTTGACATCTCTTGAACATTTATGTTATTGTGGGGCATTTGAGAAAAAGTGACTATTCCAATATGATAATCCAAGTTGGAATATGGGATAACAATTTAAAACGAGGTTGGAATATGGTTGATATGTATACAAAAGTTTTGTACATCACGATATCTTTAGTGAATAATAAAATATATCAATATATATACGACAAAACTTAATACAATTAGACAGCTACTTTTTAGTGGTATTTAATGAATTGACGCAATAAAGTCAAAGATAATATTGTGAATTTACTCGTAAATGGCCTAACTAGAGAGTTGGTTAAATGAAAGTTCATCAAGAAGAATGAGATTAAAGCCTTCAATTTTAAAAGTTAGTTTACCAGAGATCCTAAGATCTAAGTTCAATGGAAAAACCGACCTCTGGATAACTTAGTAAGTATTGTAATGAATATTTTTAAACTCATTCTAAGAATGATGAGACAATGAAAATATGGTTTTAGGTTAAACAATATGCTTTTAATGATTTCAAATAGAGGCTTAATAATTATTTGTGAAAAGAGCATATATGATGCTCTTTATAAGAATCACTTATATGAGTGTGAAGGGGCTGCTTCTATGAGAATTGTAAGGTGAATTCTCTAAAACACTCATGAAATCAGATGGTGTTGGAGGCCAAAATGAACACAATAATGAGAATAAACTTTACTATAATAAAAAATTGTGTGACTTTAATTGTCTTAGTTTACTCTAGAATGGCTGATTAGCTAAGTAAACTTGATTTTTGTTCACTAGGGAAACTTCAAAATTTTTACTACTTAACTTGATGCAAATTTTTCATTGAAAAATAGAAAATATTTTCTTTTCCACTTTATCTTAAATTGTCAACTTACCATTTATGAGGAATTTTTGGAATAAACGGTATGTGATCATTGGTACTGTCAAGTTTTGCCCAGAATGTCACATAACGTGACCAAATGGAGGGCGTGCCGCCTAGAAATTCAACGCATACCTCTTGTGAGATATCCTGTCGAGCACTTAATAAGCAGAATAACTCTTCTCCTTGTCTCTTCGTAAAGCTCTTTCATTAAGCCTTAGATACCTTCAGATCATTTGCAGTAGAAAACAACTCAAGAAATAATAATGCGAAATAACATAGAACTCCTTTTCTTTATTAACTTGACACTTTCAAAAGTGCAATTTACAATTTACAACCTTGTTTTTTGCACAAAATAAACCAACTCTGATCTTCTCATTTACTTCTTCTTTCCACCAAAGAGGCAACCTTTCGTTCTGTGGTGGATAAGACTCTGATCTCGTCCTCTTTTCCTTTGGCATCCACAATCAATCTCAAAGACATCTCCTAGGATCTTCCTTTCCCTCCTTCGCCTCTTCAATTGCTTCCTTGAGGCAGAGCACTTAGAGGTACGAAGATCTTCTTTCCTTCTTTACTTCGTGACCCAACACCCTCAAGTTAGAAGAAAATCTTAAGGGCTTCCTTTCCCTACCTCAGTTCTTCTACTCTTACGCTCTTTCTTTACTACTTAAATGAGGTTTGGGCATTAAGGAATGACAACCTTACTAACCGACTCCTTGAACGTATAATGAGATGACATGACCAGCATGCCATGTAAGACTACATAGTAAGCTGGGGTATAGCTCACAACTTGCTTGATTTAGTAACTCCTTAAATACGTTGTTTGTTTTATCTTCTTCTAAATCTAAACATTCCCCTATCTCTTCTACTTGTTCAATACCAGTTTGTAAATCATGCAACATATCCAACATTTCATTTTCATCAGTAACTGGGTTACTGCTAGTTTCTTCATCAACTATTGAGTGACTACTACTCGTTCCTTCATCAAATGTTTGCATACCTATGTTCACGTTCACAGGTTCTCCATGATATACTCAATTTATATAGGAGGAGACTATTCTAGTGGTTAATAGATGTCATCTAACACTCTCTAAGGAGTCTCAGTTTGAATTCATACATTTCTTGCATGGACACCTTATATTTTTGTAATTATTTGTGTAATGTTTTGCAACCTCTAAAAACTGAAAAACTCCTTCTCTGTACTCAACACAAAACCTATCCCTAATTTTCATCAAACTCTAGTCTATCTTCGTTAAAAGGCCTAACAAATAAATATGTTATATTAGTTTTATACATCTTCCCTCAAATGCAATTTGAAAGTGAAATTCATATTCAATATCAAATTCAATAAAGACCCCTCAACTTCAAATTTACTAAACTATAATGTATTCAAATTTAATCTAAACTCATCCATTTTCCTAAATTCATACATTATTTAAATTTTATACATTTTTCTAATTACAATAAAAAAAATTATACATACATATATATACACTAAGCTATACATACATATACATTAAACATACAAATACACACATTAAACATATATATACATACATCCTAAACTCTACATACACATTAAACTAAAAATACATATACATACACCCTAAGCATATATATACATACACATTAAACTATACCTACATATACATATACATTAAACATATATATACATACACATTAAACTAAAAATACATATACTTACACCCTAAACATATATACACATACACATTAAACTATAACTACATATACATATAAATATACATTAAACATATATATACATCCACATTACATATACATACACCCTAAACATATATATATATACATATGCATACACCCTAAACATATATATACATACACATTAAAAATAAACATTAAACATATATATGATTACACATTAAACTATACCTACATATACATATACATTAAACATATATATACATCCACATTACATATACATACACCCCAAAACATATATATACACATATACATATACATACACTTTACACATATAAATTCAAAAAATAAAAAAATAAAAACTTAAAGAGACAGTGACAGTGGACGGTGACGTCGACAGTAGCGGCAGTAACGAAAACGGTAAAGATAAGGCGACAAAATTTTCTTCTCTCTCTCTCCCTCTTGATTTTTCTTCTTCTTCCGTGAGATTGTGAATAGGTTCTGTGTAAAAATAAGCTACACTTTCTTCAACGTATTCGAAAACGTCGGGGAAGAGGACCTTCTGCGACATCAACAACACACACGTCGCGGAAAGTTAAAATATTGATTATTTATTGTCACTTTCTGCGATGCCATTCCCCATCACGTTGCAGATTATGTTTACTTTCTGCAACGTTAACTACCCCCTGTCGTAGAAACTTAAACATTGAATTTATTATTTCAACTTTTAATTTATTATTTCAACTTTTTGCAACATGTGTCAGATACACATCGCGGAAAGCCAAAATGTGCCGTTTCAAATTCAACCTTCCACGACATCTATTTAACATACGACACAAAAAGTTTAATTATTAAACTTCATTTTACACTTACTGCGACGTGATGTTCTTGAACAACGCAGAACGAATTTTCACAATGTGTTGTTGTGCACGTCGACAAAAGGTGATCAATGTCGACGCACGTTTCATCGATGTCGTTTCTAGCGTCGCGACTAGTCTGATTTAATGTAGTGTTAACTAAGGCTATGACACCTCAAAACCAACCTTCGCATGGTTTCAATGCTTGGCGACCTAGGGAGAGAAAACATATAAAACGTAAGTCAAATGGACTTAGTGAGCAAAGAGTTTTAAGAAAACCTTTTTGGGAAAAACACATAGAATCCATAAACAATAGTGTGAAGCCACAATAGAAAATTACATCGCATTAAACGACAACAAATACACAGATCATACCATCCATAATAATTCAACAATCACACAACAAGAGCCACAATGCCATATAGTGAATTCATTTCGCAACAAGCTGGAAACTCTGGGGCCTGGGATGCACTCTCACCAGTATTACACAAGTTACCTGGAATTTCCATTGGCGTCCCACCACATTCAATCATTTTCAGACCTGAGAGTTACACTTAACAAGCGTTTCATCACTATCTTACTCAAACTTTTGCTCAGTGAGCGTTATAATGTCATATGCTGGATTCATTTCCCAACAAGCTCAATTTTGAGACCTTGGATTCTTCCCTCGCTTAGACTTGAGATTCGCTCTCACCAGTATCACGCGAGTTACCTACGATTTCCACCAGCGTCTTGTTACATTCAATCATTCTTAGACTTGGAAGTCACACTCAACCAATGTCTCATCTCATGAATACATCACATTCCACAGGAATGTAGTAAGAGAGAAATGGCTCACCGCTTACTCTTAGCATAGATTATCACAGATTAGTAAAGCATCTTATAAAAAAATTACAGAGGAAAGAATACCCATCTCTATTTACAAAAAATGTTTAATCGTTCACAATCATTTATAAAACAGATCTTATTACTTACAATAATAGAACATATAAAACGTATTTGATTATTCGCAGAAAACTAATAAATCATTGGAAATGTTTATAAATCTTTATTATTACATTTAAATAATACTTGTAAAACAGTGTATCAATCACAAGTAAAACACATAATTCATTTTGTCACTCACAAGAGATACTTAGCTTCAACTTCTTTCTTCTCGGTTTATGACTTTCTTTCTTCGTCTGATGGTTGAAGGAACCATTTGTTCAATATTCATAATCTTCTCCTCTCAATTTCTTAAGAAAATCTAGAGTCTCTTGTCTAAAACTTTCTTTTTCTTTTGGCTTTTGGCCCTATTTATACAAGCTTTTCACTTCTAGGGGTCACTTCCATGTTTTACACGTGTCATATTACTAATGCTTCGCGCTATGCCATCAACCCGAACTCGACACGTAATCTATCCGCCAATGGCAATTTGATTTTTCCTTGAGACGCATACCTTATCTCTTTGGGAAGTCAACTCTTAATTGTCTGACTGTCCTTTTTCTCTTTCCGAAAAGCCATCATCATTTCCTTTCACACTGTGAGTTGTCATGTCACTTTGACTAGACATTTACTTCTTTGTCTCAACCTTTTAGGCATAGATACTTCTTCTGGCAGTATCCTACAAAACGCCTCACTTTTGGCGCCTAACCCAACGCCTTGTTAGTTACCCTTATCGTGTTGCCTACCTTCACGCAATAGGACCTTTGGTTCATGCCTCTCTTCCCATCGACTGCTCCCTTTTCACATCTTTCTTTTAGGACGTCCTAACACTTATCCATAATCAACCTTCAAGCAAGAGTCCTTCACTATAGGGCTTCCCTTTTCGGATCAGGGCCTCACAGGTACGGAGTTGTATTATTTCATGAATGAACATGTCTTTTCAAAAAATAAAAAAGTTGAAGAAGAGATGTGATTATTCAAATGACCACAAATATTCTATAAAATGCCTCTTCTTCAAGTTACTTTTTAAAGAAACTTTTTTCCATAATAATTTTCTCTCATAAACATTTCTCCCTTTTGTAAACTCTTTTCAAGTTTGATTTATTTTCACAAAGTATAGTTTATTAGATTTTGTGGATGAGGTGTTGCTCCCACGAGAAGTTCAATTTGTTATATCTTGGGAGACAATTACTCTTGAATCTCATACACGAAAATGAGTAAAATTGTAAGGAGACAATGTGAATTTATTCGAGATAAATTATATTTGGAATGTGAGATTTTATTATCCATTTTACAAGAATAGATAGAGGGTAAAATTTTAAAGTGTACATCGAAATTTCAACATTTGATTATCTTATCAAACATTTTCCACAAAAATAACATATTCGAAGTTTGTTGGGGTTGGGCAAGGGAAGAGGAAGACTTGACATTAAGCAGAGCAGAGTACCATAAGTCAAATGGCCGCCCCTTCATTTCTTCTTCTTCAATCTTCATTGCCTTTATTTGAACAAAAAATTCAATGCTATCTTCTCTGTACTTTTAAACAAATACTCTCTTCCTAAACAAATAAACCCCAATGCTAAAAGATGGCAAATGCTTCACTAACTCTGT
>JBBPDI010045372.1:0-37888 GCA_037974545.1 Cucumis variabilis
AGGGGATGATCTAACATAACGTACAACATTACGAACACATGCAATGAAATCATGCATTTCTCTCAATCCCTCATTTATAATCAAATTAATTATGTGAGCACAACACCTCATGTGTAACAATTCTCTTTCTAAAATTAAGGTTTTCCAACTTCTAAGTCTTTTCTTAATATACGAAATTGCTCCTTCATTAGAACTTGCATTATCAACAGTTATAGAAAAGACTTTATCAATCACCCATTCCAATAAACAGCTCTCAATGAGCTTTTCAATAGTATCATCCTTGTGGTTAGCAACTTGGCAAAAGTTTAAAATCTTTTTATGCAAAATCCAATCTAAATCAATGAAGTGTGCAGTGAGTATCATGTAGTTAAAATTTTGCAACGAAATCCATGTGTCAGTAGTCAAACATACCCTTTGAGAATTGTTAACAAAGAATGATTTCAATTTCTTCTTTTCATCAATGTATAATTGATATATATCTTTAGCAATTGTTACTCTTGAAGGAGGGTCAAACTTAGGACAAGTCACTCTACAAAAATGTTTAAATCCCTCATTCTCGATAAACTTGAAGGGAAACTCATCAATAATAATCATCTTAGCACATGCTTCCCTACATAATTGTTGACTAAAAATAGTAGTCACAAAATTACTACCACTTTTTCCACCAATGGAAGGTTGAAAGGTCAAAATAGTTTTTCCTGTTTCTACTTCCTTATATGGATACTTTTTATATTCATTTTTTAAGTGCTTCCATAATGTGCTAATTCCACATCAGGTAGTATCACAACAATACTCTTTATGACAATAATTGCATGTGCACCTAGAACTATTATCTTCCAACTTTGTGAAGTGATCCCATATAGTGGAAGTTGTCTTCTTTGAATCTAGCTCTCTTCTTATCGGTGTGTGGTGGTTTACTTGAACTGATAACATTATTAGTGGAAGGGGTAGAACTAGGACTAGGAATAGGACTAGTTTCACTATGTTGTCCTCTACTAGTCTCCATGTTCTAAAAATTATAAAAAAACTAAGGTCAGATTACCCAATCACCCATAACAAAATCACAGAAACACAACTAACAATAAAATCAACAGAATCACGTCAAGACAACCAACAATGAAATCACAAACTCAATAGAATCACAACAAGACAACCAACAACGAACTCACAAGCTCAATAGAATTATGCTACTGTCAATTATACTGTCAATATTTCAATATTTATGCTACTATCTCAAAAAACTCAAAATAGAATTATGCTACCGTCAACCTTCAATATTTATGCTATTTCAATAATTTATGCCACTGTCAACATGCTACTATCTCAACAAACTCAAAATAGAATTATGTACTATCAACATACTATTGTCTTTACTGTCTCAACAAACTCAAAATACATACTACCGTCTTTACTGTCTCAACATGCTATTATCAATCGAACTCCACAAACTATTAAAATAGAACTATGCTACGGTCAATAGTTATTTAAAAACTATCAAATAACTAATTGAAAGTTAATGTACCTGCGGAGGAGGGATTGGGATATGAGATTAGGGATGGACGGAACAGATGTCTCAAATCTGAGACGGAGAAGGAGACTCAAAGGTTAAGATCAGAGATGGGCAAAAGCTACAGGCCAGTCTTGTCATCTTGGGTTTAGTTAGAATGGATGTCTCGGATCTGAGATGGAGGAAGAGACGTAGAGGTTGAGATAGAAGATGGACGAAAGCTACGTGTCTTGCCATCTTGGGTTAGGACGAAATGAATACATCTTTAATCTGAGATGGAGGAGGAGATGCCAGAGAGTTGAGACAAAGGAGGAGACGCGAGGGAGAGGTGGAGGCAGAAGGCAGCAAGAGACGTTGAGATGAGAGACGGGACGCGACGTAACTTAAAAGAAATTAAGAAACCTAATTTATTTTTTTATTAAATAATATATATTTATTTATATATATTATATTAATTTGAGTTGGGTTGGGTTGAACCAAAATTTTCAATCCCATACCTGAGACCCAACCCAACCCGAAAAAATTAAATTTTTTCAACCCAACCCAATCCATATTTTATTTAACCCAACTCAATCCTTAATATATGGGTTGGATATTTCGGGTTATTCGGGTTTAACCCATATTCTTACACCCCTATTATTGGTCCCGCTAGATGAACTCTTAACTTTCCATTAGGTGAACCCTTAGTCATATTAGTCTGGTGATCTCTAGAAACACCCATAAGTCATATTCGTATGGAGATCCTATAGGAACACGCATCAATCATCTCAGTAGAATGGTGGTGATCTCGAGGGACATCGTACATGTAAGGTACACAGTCTAATAGTCAAAATTAATAGCTATCATCGTTCCAAATAGAATGTAACGGTCAAATTCAGTCCAATAATAGGCATAACAAGCAACATCATTCAATATTTCCACAATTACATAATTATACATACAATTAAGTCACCACAATTCTTTCCATCCTCTCTCATACAAGCCTTTCATTACATTTTCACTACCGCCCATACATAAACAATCAAACAATTCAATGGAACTGCATTTTAGTTTTAACGGTCTTAACAGTAGAAATCCTTTACCTCAAAATAGAATTAAATTCATGTACAAAATTCTTTGATGCAAATTAAACGACAAATTAACCTAAACATAAGGAAAATAGTTAATAATTTTACTCATCAAATTATCAGTTATGCCCAAACAGTAATCCATGAGAGACATACAAACAATAATCATACTTTTTACAGTTAGCATTCCCAAGTAACCATAGGTTACGCAAATCATTGCTCTTCACAAATATTACAGTAACCTATAGGCCATGCGAATAACTTTCCCATGACAGTTATCACAGTAATCCATAAGCTAAGCAAATAGTTAATCAATAATGGATTTGCAGTAAACCATCACAGTGTAATGCACAACATACCATATCAGTAATCCATAATATGCATGAAAACAATCATCATACTTCATAGCAAGTATAGACAATTCTCACCATAAGCAAATGCAAATAATTATCCTTTACACTTTAGCCTAATCCAATGGCTACCCTTCAATAACCTTGGGGATATACAGATAATTCACCATCACAAACATATCACATGCTATGCATATAGTTGTACACCATTGTTACACTGTAATTCAACTCTCAATCAGAGATCTAGTAGTAGAACCTTTACCTTAGATTATGCTAAGTTTCTTTTAGAAAAACGAAACAACTTCCACCTTTGCATAACCAAAATTAAATTAAAATTTTTTATCAATAAATTACTAATTTAATTACCTTATCTTATCAAACTTACCCAAATAGAGGTTGAAAAATCCTCTCTGTTGGGATTTGCGTCCTAAAACTTATAGATTGTTAATATAATTCATTGATCGTTATTAATAAAGTGTTGTTGTAATTTCAATTAATGTTATTGATTATATTATTAGTTTTGTCTTAATAACCCAAATTCAATAAACTAACATCCTAAGTTGTTTGATGAGTTCTGAACAGTATGTAAAAACATACAAGGATTAGTGTTCGGGATCAACTTAAAGGATTTATAGTATAAGGATATGGCCGGGTATCTTATCCTAGTAACATTATGGATTACGACTTAGTTTGTATTTGATACAAACACAATGATCTAACGTGTTCGTGTACGAGACATGCAAGTGAGGGTATCTTATGCAATGAGTTTGTATGAGATCGGACCACAAAATATTAACCACTAGATGTAACTCCGTTAACTAGTTGAGTTTCTATTTCAGTAGGATGACCTAGGTAACTTATTCTTAATTATGAGTGTATTATGAACTCATGTTTGTGAGAGATTGTCCTTTGATTTGTATGGGTGAGAGTGGCCATATCCTTGACTTAATAAGCTTATCATTTTGGGGACAAGATCAAGTGGAGAGGTGAAAATATAATTACACAAGATGAAATTCACTTCTTTCCTACTTTAGGGTAAGTAGATGAATGTTCACTTAAATAGTGTTTCTAGGACTTGAACAAAGGGCCCTACCCTCTCTATGGCACGGGAGGGATTTTTGTTTATTGGTAGGACCATCAATAGGTTGTTCATTAGAGGAGCACTAGTATTTAAGGATTAGAGGTAACCTAGGAGTAAAACAGTAATTTGACCCCGTTAGTGATACGAACACTCGTGAATGACTAACTTACTATTATTAATCTATATCCATGTACACATAAATATATATATAGTGAGAAGAGTTCAACTGTGAGTTTTTAGTTGATTGTACACACAGTTAACGAATATTGATTAATGTGGTTAATAAGTTTAGTCATTAATCTCAGACCGTTGTAATTTTTGATCTGTAAGTCCACTAGGTCCCCTTCGTAGCTCATAAGGGATAGTGAAACTTATTTATATTGATTGTATTTTGAAATGTTCAAAATTACTTTGGGAATTAGTTTAATGTATAGTGATATATTATAATATAAAGTTTATATTTTAATCAAACGTTATTATATAAATTTAATTTTGGCTATGATTCAAAATTAATTTATGAGAGTCAAAATTAATTTAAAAGAGATAAAAAATTTGAATGAGTTCAAATATTAATTTAATGTAAATTAGATTCATATTAAAATTATTGGTTATGAGAGAAGTTTATATTTGAATATGATTCAAATTTAATTTAAGTTAAATAAAGGGACATTTTTAAAAATAGAAAAATAAATTAAAATATTTACAAGCTATAGCAAAATTTTAGATTGTATCAATGATAGTGTTCTATCATTATATCATATCAAAACTATTAGTGATAGAATTTGCTACAGGTTGTAAATATTTTGTAAAATTTGCTAGTTTTAAAAATTTCCCTTATTTAAAGTATGTTGATATTTAAATATATAAAATTGGATAAGTATGATGCATGACATTACTTAGTTAAATATAATTTATTATATTTAAATTAATGTCTTGTGTATGCTTGATTGATTTTCATGTATTTTTTTAATATAAGTATTATATTAATTAAGATGAAAATCAATTTGCATTGAGCATATTACATCCATAGTTTAATATAATTATTATATTAATGTAATGTTTTGCATGTTGAATGATCTATTATTTAATTATAATTAATTAAACCATAGTATGCATAGTATGGGACTAATTAATTAATTTTATAATAGTTATAAAATTTGATAAATAGAAACTGTCAACCTATAATAAAGAGTTGCATGCAAACGTAGATTCTTAGGATTAATTTGATTTAATTTTAAATTTTTTAAAATTAAATAGACCTAAGATCACATTGATTCGAATAATATTAGACTTATGTCTTATTTTAGTTTAATAAAACTAAGTAGAACAAATAAGGTTTAAGGTTATAAGGGAACTTCGTCAGTAAAGTTCTATCTAAGGTTGGGGGTACTTAAGTTGACGGTTTATGGAACACCTTCAACCTAGGAACTGACCCAGAATTAGCGTTGAATTAACCTTATTCATATTAGCATAAGATGTAACTAGGTAATTTAATTGGTTTACTACACCTAGAAAATTTAAGAGTAAATAGGATTTAAGGTTAGTACATCGATAAAGTTCTGTCTAAGGCTGGGGATTCTTAAATTGACGGTTTACGGAACACCTCCTACCTGGTAGCTGATCTGGAATATGTTTTCGATAATGGAGGACAAGCATCTATACATGATAACCCTGGCGAACCCATCACGAAAGTTAATCTTGCAATTTTGACGATGCAGCCAGAGTATAGATTCAAAACTATAGTGTTAGAATCATTGGCATAACAACCGTCAACCTAAGTGGATCTTGCTCCATAAGATCAAGCTGCACAACAATACTTGTCACACCAGTTGTCTGTCAAGGTATAGTATTTAAGGGACTTCAGGAAGTATGATCCTCAAACCTTTGATAGGTTACTTAATGTATAAGGCCCTAATTCAAATGTTTAAGGCCCTGATACAAAAGAGAGTCATGTTAAAGAGAAACTCCATCAAGATAAGCTATTTTGACTTAGTATAGAAAGAGACATTCTGCGAAGAAGGATGCGGTTGGAGAAAGGGTGAAGTGAAGAGAAGTATTTAAGTCTAAGAGCCATCACGTGGAAGTAGGTAACGAGTTAAGGTTGCTGACATAGAAGAATCTTGCGTTTAACGATGATAACTTGGTGTTTGAGGTAGCAATGCAGGGAGAAGTACTTATTCTGAAGAGAGTAACGATGGGTAGGTGTTCGGTTTAAGTGACTACACGGTTTTCTAAGGAAAGTAAATGTTTGTTGCTTCCTGAGATGAAACTCAGGTGATTTAAAGAAGTTTGGCTTTTCAAAGTGATAAGGTTAGTGTGTCAAGGGAGATGTCTAATAGCCACTAAAAATTAGCTTACATGTCGAGTTTGAGTTAGTTGTATAGGGTAACAAAATGGTAAGGTGAGACATGTAAAGTGGGAAAGTGACCCCTAGACGTGAAAGGTCGCTATAAATTGGACAAAAGATCAAAAGAAAAGGATAGGGAAAATGCTATACGTTATAATAAGTTGTTGAGAAGAGGTTTTAGAGTTTTGAAAGATGGTTGAAGGAAACCACTAGACAAGAAGAGAAAGCCAAAAACTAAGGGAGAAAAAGCTTAGTCTAAGGGTTGTCATGAGTGATCCTTATAAAAGAATGATTGTTTGATTTCATGAATAAATGATCTTTCTAAATGAATGCATATTGTTTATCACAGAAACATTGTATTTATGATCTTTTCAAATGAAGAAAGTATTTTATGAATATTTGCATTAAAAAATTTCTTTCGTAATCTTTTCATTTCATTGGTGTTTTTTGTATCTTATGTGTTAAATGTGATATGTTGAGCTAATGTCTCTCATTTGACGTTGGCGTTGTGAAACGAGTAATAAAGATTGATCTATCGCAAGACACTGGTAGAAATTGCAAGTTTAACACGAGACACTGGTGGAAGTGAATCTCAAGTCTAGGCGATGAGATGCTGGTGAAAGCAAATCCCAGGTCTGAGTGAGAATGAGTTGTATTCTCAATGCTAGATTTTGGTGAATGTGAATCCCATATCTTGGCAAGGAATGAAATGAGAAATGTTGGTGAAAGCGAATCCCAAGTCTATCGCGTGACACTGATAAAGTGAATCCCAGGTCTAGGTGATGAGATGCTGGTGAAAGCAAATCCTAAGTCTGAGATTGATATTGTTATGACATGCTGGTAAAAATCCCAAGTCTATCGCATGACATTGGTAGAAATCTAGGTTTAACGAGTGACGTTGTTGAAGTGAATACTAGGTCTAGAGGGGGTAAATTCTGGTGAAGTGAATCTCAGGTCTAGGCGATCAATTGAGGATAGAAGAATCTTAGGTTTCAACGATGAATGGTGAATATTTGTTGAACTAAAATGTGTGGCATTGTTGCACTTGCTGTGGTTGTACATTGTATTGAGAATTTGTGTTGATGCATTTAACAACGTATTTAACAAAACATTTTACATTGTATTGAGAATTTGTGTTGGCATTGTTGCATTTAACAACGTATGTTCATGAGTTTAAGATTATTGTTATTGAACTTGTTATATTCCTCAAAAAGTTATTTCCTAAACCCATCACTCACTAAGTCTTTGACTTGCGTTTTAAGTTTTCCCTCCCAAGTTGTCAGGCATTGAAGCTAAGTAAGGAATGGATTTTAGATGTAAAAGTCAAGTAAAGGAGAGAAAATTGGATTATTATATAAACTTGTGCAGCGAGCAAAACTTGTCATCCTATCCTGCTTTTAAGGAGTCGGTGGGTAAGAACTTCACTTCTTAATATCAGGGGTTATAGCTTAGATCGAAGAAAGGTCGTCTAATGCCTCACGGTTGGTCAGCCCAAGGACAATGAGTGTGAAAGAACTGAGCTAGAGAAAGGAAGGCCTAAGAATTGTTCCTGAAATGGTTGCTGGGTGACCAAGGAGAAGGATGAAAATGAGGTCATGGTACGTCTAAATACCTTATCGTCTGAAATACCATTTCAGTGGATGAAGGAAGGCATGTGGATCAAAACTTGGGTTTTATTTATATGCCTTGCGCAAAAGGGAATGTAACTGTTAAATGTGAAATTCTGTGTAAAGTGTTAAGTTAATAAAAGAAGAAATTATATTTATTCTGCTACTTATAAATTGTACTTACCGCTTAGTAAATGAATTTATTTTATTACAAGAGTGCTAAACAAAAGACTAAGTTTAAAGGTGACATATTTTCCAATGTAATTTATAAGTCTATAAGGTTGGAGGTGAAGGCTTCGCGATGAGACAAGTTGAAGTGAGTTGTTTCGCTTACTAAGCATTCATCACATCATCTCATGGTGAGATACACAATGGGAGTCTTGGCGGCACACCCCCATTTGGTTGTAGGAAGTAGCATCTAGTGTGGGGCGTGACATAAGGATCCTACCTAGGTAAAGATGTGGTTGTCTGTAAAGACCATCTTTTGCTATATCAAGTATCTAGATAATTTGAAGGTCCAATATGTAATGTTTCTACTCATAGAAAGAAGTAGGATATGGGTGCAGTCTACTGAAAGAATGTTGGATGGAGATGTTAGCTCGATTACATAGGACTGGTTTAAAGCGAGCTTCTACACTTAGTTGTTCTCTGTTAGTCTAAAGGATGCTAAGCAACATAAGTTCTTTGACTTGAAGCAAGGTCAGAGGACTGTTGACGAGTATAACCAAAATTTTGATGTGTTGTCTCGTTTTGCTCATGAGTTTGTTGAGCGAAAGGTTGCTAGAGTCGAGAGGTTTGTACAAGGCTTGAGGAAGGTTTTGCGAGGTTTTGTGTGGGCCTTTAAGCCAACCACCCAAGTTGAACCATTGCATTTAGCAGTGGAGATGATTGCTCCAAAGGATGATGATCTCTTGTAAAGCTACCTATGAAAGGACCCTCATCGGGTCAAAAGGTAAAGGCAAAGCAGAAGCCTGTAGAGATCCCACAAATGAATTTGAAATCAGACAGGGCACTTTGACACTATCAGCAATAGTTTATAGAGGCAGAAGAGATTGTGAGAGATAGACTCTTATGACGTTCTTGTGGCAAGCATCATCCAAGGCGATGTTGAATTTTATGTTATACAAGTCGTAGATAGTAAATGTAATTTATTGACTGTTATTAATAAAGTGTTCTTATTGTAATTTCAATAAAGTGTTATTGATTATTAGTTTTTTCTTAATAACCTAAATCCAATAAACAAACATCCTAAGTTGTTTAATGAGTCTTGAACTGTATGTAGAGACATACATACATACAGTGATTATTAGGAAAATTTGCGATATGTGATAATTATGTGACTAGTATGAGAACGACGATTTATTTAATGTTGGTGGTGTGTGTTAACATTTTCTATCTAGTTCGTAATTCATGTGTGTATGATGTCCCTATAAGATCACCACTTAAAGACTATTAACTGTATTGGTTGTTAAATGCACCCTCATGTTCACTTTTATGATTGATGTGTACTTTTACGAGACCACTAGAATGATATGGCATAAAATGTACACTATCTTGATAGGAACTTAATAGGTTCACCTAGTGGGACCAGTAGTGGATTCCATTACTACATATTTTATGTGTGCATCTGTGAAACTCACGCCTAAGTTAAGAGTTAAGAAGTGAAAGTTTTGACAAGTGTTAGACTAGGCATTTTGGGGTGGTTTTCGCAAGAAGAACCAAGTGTTTTGCGGCGCAGAAGTCTGTGAGGAAGCCTTGAAGTTTAAGTTCATGGTAAGATTTTTATGTGAGTAAAGGTGTGTTAGTTCGCGAGGAAGAGTTATTGGAGTTCAAGTGTGACCATGCGTTAAGGTTGTTCGCAAGAAAGGTTGGATGATTAAGGGTCATTGCGGATTGAAGTTTTTTTTAGAAGAAGTAACAAAAGTTTGGAGGAATTTCCTAAGTGTAGTTTATGGGCCACGTGTAGAGTTTGAGCTAAGCATGATTAAGCACAAATTTTAAGTTTACACGTGCTCCACTAAAAGTAGGAGCTGACTAGCTAAGAAGAGTTTCAACATGTCTAAGCTAGTTTAAGATCTCTATAAATAGAGGACCTTGGTCATTTTTTTTTAAGAAAAAAATTTAAGTGTTGAAGTGTTGCTGGTTTAGTTACACAAGAAGAGGCTTACGAGAAGAAGAAGAAAAGCACAGTGTTGAGTTGCTGTTAAGTTGTTCCACGAGAAGGTCTATGTAAGAGGGAGAAGAGAAATTCTTTATAAAGTTTGTGAGCAGAAAATGTTTTATTAAACTAATTTAAAGCATGCTCTTAAGCCATGATTTATGTTAAATGTTTCCAAGCATGTTATTGATTAAAGTATTTATGTAAGATTACTGTTATTGAGGTTATGTTTAAGGATTATTGAAAATGAGTTAAGGATTTCTTATTTTAAAAGGATTTAAGATTTATGGTTTTATAAATGTTTTTTTTATCAAAATCAAGATATCTCAAAATTACCTTAATGGGGAAAGATTAAGGGGCACCAATGACAGGTAAGGACACTTATCTGTAGGAACGAGTTAAGGATGCTTACCTCATCGAAACGAGTTAGGAACGCCTACTTCATAGGAACAAGAATTGGGGATGCCCATCTCTGATATTTATGGACGACTTGGTATCGAGTAATCTCTACTATCTCGTAGGAGCAGATACTTTGTTTTTGAACAGGAAAAACAAAGTTTTATGTTACTGTTTTCTTTTAAATGCTTTAAAAGTTAAACTCTATCGTTATGATTACAATTTGTGGTTTACTGTTCAAAGATTTCTTAAGCATTATTTCTAAGGCTTATGATTTAAGTTTTTTATATGATTGTAGAATGAGTTTTTGAAATGATGTTTATAAAAAAAGGTATTGTGTAAAAGATTTCATAAAACCTCACTAAGTCTTTTAGACTTATTCTTTAAAATTTATCTTCTAGGGCTTAAGCATTGAGGCCAAAAAGGAGAGGAAATTTGGGCTTGCTAGGCAAGAAGTTGCTGCGTTTAAGTTTAAAGTGTTGTAGTTTTGGTTAAGTGTTGTATCTTTGTGTTTATGTACTAAACGTTTTGATAAGGAATAAAGTGAAAGTTTGGTTATCCTTTCCACGTTAAGTTCATTATTGTCTAAAGTATATTTGTTAATTGTGAAAAGTGAGAAGGTTAAATACCCTTTAGCTATATCACACGTATTTAACTACAAGCTTAACTAAAGGTATACGAAAGATAAATAACACAGTACACTTTGGTAACCCAGTTCGACAATTACAACCTACATCTGAGGAGCATCTTTGCTCAGATAAGAAATATTATTGAGATTCATCACTTGTAACATATTTCACTAGTTACATAAGATAGTTATAACCATAACTAAAAATAAACTCAGGCTCCCCTTGAAGGTAATCAGAATCTCTTTTAAGATGTGTTCAGACTCCCCCTGAATCTATGAATTGGTCCCTCAATTCAATTCTCTTCTTGTATATTTCTTATCTTCTCAAACATCACTAAGCAATAGGAAGTCTTCGATATCAAGCTAAATACATTATAGCCATTAAAACATTCACCTTGATCGACTTCACTTGACAAGTTCGTTGGATCTGCTTAATTATCAATTTCTTCGTCGAGAGACAATATTCATCAAAATCACTTATATAACCTCTTCTAAGATCTTTTATGCAGATCACATTTTCCATATAAAAAGGAAATAAACTTATACCAAGATTTCTAGATATTAGAAAGAGTTGGTATTTAAAAATATAACTTTATAAAAAGAAGAATTTATTTGACAAAAATATCCTAACAAATTGTTTTAGCGATTAAGCTAAGTTAAGGAAGTTAAGACAAGTGTCTTTGTGTTTAACGACATCAAGGATGCTCAATTCGTATCACCTCTCGGAAGGCAAGCAAGCAGGTCTGCAAAGCGGGGTGTGATAACTTGGTCTCAGAGCATGATCTTGGGAAACTTGGTGCTTTAAAAATGTGATGGGTTACTAAGTGTTTAAGTTATTTTTGTAAGAAAGATAAGTAAGTATACCGCCAAGAAGAGATAGCGATGCGAGAAGTAGATCAAGAGAAACTATTGAGCCCACGATGGACTCAGAAGCGCATTCAGTTAACCCTGATGTGAGAACATAGCAAGAAGAAGCGGTTTATGATAGAGTTGCTCAAAGACTGATTGATGTTTTGGGATAGAAACTCAAAAAGAAGTATGGAATATAAAGATTGAAATAATTAAGAGCTACTAAGATTAGTGGAACAACTAAATTAGAAGAAGTTGAAAAGTGGATTAGAACATTGGAGAAGTGTTTCAGAGTTATACAGTGTTTGGAGGAAAGAAATGTAGATTTGGTTGTGTTTTTGTTGTAAGAAGAGGTTGAAGATTGGTGGACTTCAGAAGAAAAGAGGCGAAAAAGAGTAGATTGAGAAAATTTCAAGGAAGTTTTCCATTTAAAACAAGGAGAACTTTCTGCCGCAGTGTATGAAAAAAGTTCACTAAATTGGCTAAGTATGCCATGACATTAATCGCCTTAGAGGCAAAGAGATGTAGGCAATTTGTAAATGGTTTGCAAGGAGAATTAAAACTCATGTTATCCCAATTATGGTAAGAAGTGACTACACACAACTAGTAGACGCAGCCCTATGAGTAGAAAAGAGTTTGGACTTTAAAAGATCTAGTTCTAACTTAGGTGAAGGAGGAAAAGAAAGTTTGAGGAGTAAGAAAGCTAAAAATACTTTAAGTCAAAGGTCGCATTGGAGCAGCAATCAAGTGATTAAGTGTATTGATTATGGAAAGAACCATATGAGAGTTTGTAGGAGAAGAAGTGTTACTTGTTATATGTGTGGCGAGAAAGGACATTACAGAAATGAACGTCTAGTTATTTTTGCTAAAGGAAAAGAAGGTTCAAAGCAGATGCGAGTAGCATCTCACTCGATTCAACAGCTTACGCGGGGAGTGCCTTAGACAAAGAAAAGAGAGTGATAGATGTAGAATTTAAAGAAAAATGAGAAAAGAAAGTTGATGTAAAAGTTATAGCATTATAATTTTACTTTTGTAAAGTTGTAACCTCAAGTTAAGTAATAATAGTAGTATACTGAAAGTTTGAAGTTTTTCTTATTGTCTAAATTTTAAGGATGAAATTTCTTAAGAGGGGAAGTGTTGTGAAACTCGTGCCTAAGTTAAGAGTTAAGAAGTAAAAGTTTTGACTATGCGTTATGGGCATGTCTTTGTGAGAAGAACCAAATGTTTCGCATGGAAGAAGTCTAGGAGGAAGCCTTGAAGTTTAAGTTCACGGTAAGAGTTCTATGCGAGTAAATGTTCATTAGTTTGCGAGGAAGAGTTCTTGGAGCTCAAGTGTGACCATGCGTTAAGGTTGTTCACAAGAAAGGTTGGACAATTAAGGTTCATCACAAATTGAAATTTTGTGAGAAGAAATAAGAAAAGTTCGAAGGAATTTCCTAAGTGTACTTATTCTTTAAAATTTATCTTCAAGGACTTAGACGTTAAGGCAAAAAAGGAGAGAAAGTTGGGCTTGCTAGGCAAGAAGCTGCTAGACATTTAAGTTTAAGTGTTGTTTTCGTATTTAAGGTTAAGTTTTGTATCTATGTGTTTATGTACTCAACACTTTAATAAGGAATAAAGTGAAAGTTTGGTTATGTTTTCCGCACTAAGTTCGTTATCGCCTAAAGTAAATTTGTTAAATGTTTTGGCGATTAATCTAAGTTAAGAAAGTTAAGTTGAGTGTCTTTGGTGTTTAACTACGTCAAGGATGCTCAATTCGCATCGCGTCTAGTGAGCCAAGCAAGCAGGTCTGCATCGCAAAGTGTGATTGCATCACACGTGTTTCATAATAGTATTATCTAAAAGAGGATATAGAAGAGAAACATTTGTTTTTTTGTGTTGCTTTTGAGTCATTGATTATGGAGTTATATCACATAATTAATTTTAGAAAATAAAACCATTAAAAACATAATTTATCGCTCACAAGCAAATTAGATTTATAAATCACATTTGAAGATTTTATTATTATTCACGTTTTAAATTAGTTTTTTTAAAAATATATATTATTCACTAAGGTTTTTTAAAAAATATAACAAAGCTCTAAAATATTACGTTTTATAAAATAATTTCAAAAGCGAAAAAAGTTCACATGCCCACAATAAAAAATGCAAAAAATGTCCCGTGATTAATTGGTATCCAGACGCGTAATATATTTGGGAAACAATCATTTCGATTTGGCTATACTTTTCTACATGACAATTTAGATTTGATTGCTTAGATTATTTGACTACCCAAATCTAAAAGATTTTCTTAAAGATTCTTTGGTACACGATCGTGTAGATTTTGCTATTTTTGTACACAATTGTTTAGATTTAATCGTTTAAATTTGCTTAACCAAATCTAAACGATTTTTTAAAGTAAATTTTGGTACACGATTGTTAATATTTGGTACAAGATTGTTTATATTTAGTATATGATTATTTGGATTTAATCGTTTAAACTTAGATAGTCAAATCTCAATGATTTTTTTTTCAAGATATTTTAGTACACGATCGTTTAGATTTAATCGTTGTAAATTTGGTTATCCAAATATATTTGGTACACGATTTTCAAATATTATTTGGTACACAATTGTTTTGATTTGGCTTTTTTTTTGTATACGATCAGATTTGGGTTTAGATTTTGCCCAAATCTAAACGACGATGTTTTTAAGATCCTTTATATTTGATAGATGATCTTGAACAAAACGGTTGAAAAAAAAGAAAAGATCTTTTATATTTGGTACAGGATTGTGAACCAAATAATAGTTTGAAAAAAAAAAAGATAAATGGAGGAAGAAGAAAGAAAAATGACAGAAAGAAGAGAAGAAAGATGATGAAGAGAACAAAAAATTTCACAGAAGAGGAATAGAAGAATAACGATGAAAACGAAAGGCAAATCTGAAATATTTTAAACACGAGCCAACTTAATGGACTTTTTTATTTTGTTTCACGAATCGTAAATATTTTGATTGTTTGTTATATTTATGAAAATTAACCTTATATTTTTTATATTTTATTTTATTAATTTAAAATTCGATTCTCTAAAACATTTTCTTTTAATAATTTCTACCCTAATTTTAACTCCTTTTTTCTCAAGTCTTCTCCCCTCTCTTTTGTTTTTGTTTTTGTTTTTTTATTTGTTAAACTTTTTAATTTCATTAGTACAAGCATCTCTACTATCAATGGTTTTTTTTTTCTGTCTTCCAAGAGAAGTTTAATTATCTCTCTTTTGATAAGCATTTCAGGGAAATTTTAGTTGGATTTTATTTTCAAAGTCACGCTTAGGTTTTATCTTGTTTTGAGGGTTAACGAGTCCCTTAAACATTTTTTTTGTGTGTATTTAAACTTTTTAGTTTGGAGAGAAATTTTGTTTTGCTCACAAAAATATTTGTGTTGATAGAAACAGTTTTGTCCATGAATAAAATGTGGGAAGAAATACAAGTGCTGCCAACGAGAGACAATGTTTGTGGATAAAAGAATCCTTTCTACTGACGTACTTTTTTTGGACAAAAATTCTTAATTTCATGCACACTTATTTATTTTGTGTGACCATTTTTGTTGACATAACTTCAACACAACATGGCCAAAAGACAAGACAACTGGGTTTTGGTTATGATTGTGGCCACGCAAAAATTACATCGACAAAAGTCTAGCCTACATTTTTTTTATGATTTATTTTCGTTTCTCTGTGTTAGTAGAAACCAAAATTTTTATAGTGTGTCATGTTCTTTTATACGCTTCTATAGTTTTTCTATATGAGCAGAAAATTCATCCATTGATCTTGACACATGAAGATGATGTTGAAAATATCTTCGTTTTTATGTTCAAGAAATTTCTCAAAGTTCAAGCAAACTAGATGTCACCAAAGTGACAGAGAAGAGAATGATTGTTTTAATGTTTGTGTAGTTTTTTTTTTCACGTTACACCAATGACATTAGGATTATTTATAATAAATGTAACAATTTATTTACATGCTTTTGTTTTTTTCTTCTCTCTTTTTTTCAAATTTGTTGTAACACACAAATTCATACAAATTTTAAAATAAAATTTAAAATTAAGAAGAAAATTGTATCAAATCAAGATAAGTTAAGTTGTCTTGGGTTTCTGTTTGCGTAGAAAAAATACAGGAGAGTAATCAAATATCTTCATAATATAAATATATATTGATACTTTTATCCGTGCCTATCAATCGATAGAATCTCAAAATGTTTATATATTCTATAAATATTTTCAACAAATTTGTTATTTACAATAATTTTTCTAATTTTTTTAAAAAATAATCTTTAACTAATATATACTTCACCCAATGAAAGTAATTTAATTTTTTTTAAAGTTCATTTTAAATCTTACTAATGTCTATTTCTAATAAATAATACTTTTTCTAAAAGAACCCGATTTATCTCTAACTAATATCAACTTTACGTTAAATAAAGAATTTTTTAAAATGAAATATATCACATTTTATCTCTAACTAATGTCTACTTTACCTAAAATAAATGAAACATCTTTTTTAAGGAAATCACATTTTTTTGCTTAATATATGTTGTTTTTTTTAAAATAAAAATTATAGTTATTCAACATAAATCATGTCTGTGAGTCCTTGATCGTGTTCAGAACAATGCGATAAGATTGCACTCGACAAGAGCTAGTATGTGATGCAATGGGATGTGCGATGGGAACTGGAGAGTGGGAAATGCAAAGTACTCTATATATCGCATTTTAACTATGCGTTGAGAAGGAGCTAAGCAATGAATTGGGAGGCGATGTGAGTTTCCTTCACTTAGAAGCAGTTGACGTCATAAGACTGATGAGTTGATTTGACTGTATCCACTCAACTCTTTAGACTAAGCTGGGGTCATTACTACTAAAATAAATAAAGACTTTCTTATAAAAAATACAAGAGGACACTAAATTTTCGATGAAGACTTCAAATACTCATTTATAAATCGTAAATAAAATATGTAGAAATAAAAGTAGAAGGTAAAATCTTAGTTCGGGCCATATCTAACTTTTAAAGAAAAGTAACATACAAGTAATTCATAAGTTCGATACATTTAAATAAAATACTGAAAATCAAATACTGAAAAACATGGAAGGCGAAAGCAACATAAGATATTCCCTAAGGCAAGTCACGGTCACTTCTTGTCATTCACCAACTTTCCTCTACCTCTAACCTTTGCTTGAAAAATTAAACATAGAAAGAGTGAGTATAAACATATACTTAGTAAGAGACTTACTACTAGTCCTGCTAGATTTTTATTAACTTTTCATTAGGGTTCCATTAGGATTTTTATTAACCACATTAATCAATATTCGTTAACTACGTGTACACTCCACTAAAGACTTACAGCTGAACTCTTCTCATTGTAGATATATTTTTGTGTCCATAGATATACATAAATAACAGTAAGTTAGTCCTTCATGAGTGTTCGTAACACCAATTAGATTAAATTACCATTTTACCCTTGGGTTACCTCTAGTCCTTAAATATCAATGCTCCTCTAATGAATAAGTTGTTTATGGTCTAACCAATAAACAAAAATCCCTCTCGTGCCATAGAGAGGGTAGGGCCCTTTGTTCAAGTTCTAGTGACACCATTTAAGGAAACAATCATCTACTTATCCTAAAGTAGGGAAAGAGTGAATTCCATCTTGTGTAATTATGTTCCTAGCTCCTCACTCGGTCTTGTCCCCAAAATGATAAGCATGAGTCGACGATCTGGCCACTCTCACCTGTACAAATTAAAGGACAATCTCTCGCGAACAAGAGTTCATAATACACCCAGGATTAAGACTAAGTTACTTAGGTCATCTTAATGAAATAGAAACCTAACTAGTTAACGAAGTTACATCTAATGGTTACTATTTCGTGGTTTGGTCTTGTGCAAACTAATTTCATAGGATACCCTTAGAGGCATGTCAACTACACGAACGCGTTGGATCATTGTGTTTGTATAAAATACAAATTGAGCTGTATCTATAGTGTTACTAGGATAATGTACCCAATCTTATCCCTATACTATAGCCCTTTAAGTTGATCGGGAACATTGATCTCTGTATGTCTCTACATGCTATTCAAGATTTATCAAATAGCTTAGGATGTTAGTTTATTGAATTTGAATTATTAAGACAAAACTAGTAATATAATCAAGAACATTTACTATAATAATAACACTTTATTAGTAATGGTCAATAAATTATATTTACAATCTACGAGCTTTAGGAATTCCAACACATGAATATTGATCATAACGTCCTTATTATGTGATTAATATATCATGCAAAATAACATATCAGTCATAACATATCAATAATCCATAACAGTCTCATTATGCATCTTACCTACATCAATGCACAATAGAAAATACATGCAAGCTCTTAATTCTATTTTCGAAAGTCTAGTAGTAGAATCTTTTACCTTTAGATTAACTAAAACAATCTTTCCTTTGTTGACAATCAATTCTCAATTAACTCAGTCCTAAACATAGACAAGATTAAATCAATAATTTTTTCAACAAAACCAACTAAAAGTTTAAGAGGTTGAAACTAATTCAACCTTTGAGGTAGAAATCATAGATAACTACTTCAAAAAGTTTAGCTAATTGAACCTAAGGGACAAATAACCCACTTTAGTATAATTCAACTTCATCTAAAAGTTATTTTACTTAGAGCAATAATTAACACTATGGGTATACCTAAACCCAATCAAAACTTATCAAAACTTACCAAAAAGTGGTTCAAATGGCTGCAAAAAGGAAACAAAATAGCTAACGACTTGGATTCAAGGGAAAACAACTCAAGTTGGCTGAAGACGACTCACTAACAGAGGCAAGCGACTGAGAGATGAAGATTATCGGCTATAGTTGGGGAATTTGGCTCGAACAGTTGGTGAACTTTGCACATAGTCTGGGATAGAGAAGGACTGCTTGGGGAGGTTCTCCGATGAGAACTAGATAGAACTTCAGAGACAGTTGCACGCAACAAAGGACGAAGTTAATACGAAGTAGAGCAATTGCAATGCGAAACAAGAAACAGGCGGCTAACGAATGAGAAGAGAGGGAGATGGATGAAGGCAAGCTTCACGATGTTTACTTTACATGGTAGTCGGTGCAAAGAATAGAAAAGGAGACGACTGGAGCTTGTCGAAAAAATTGTGCACAACAAAAGAAGACTCATGATGTAGAAGAAGGTGTGAACTACGACAGCGAAGGTTTTTGGGTAAGGAAGAAGGTGAATAGTGATATACGCTTCACGAAGAGACCTTTAATACAATAATAATAAGGGACGATTGCAAAAATAGCAAAAAAGTTTATGATAATAAGGTCCATGTGACTACATTTTCAAAATTGTAAAATTAGCAAATTTAAAAATCGATATTCCTTTGATAGCCCTTTCATAACCCTCCGATAGCCTCTTATAATCGTCTGATACCACTAATTACTTGTCATATTTGTTATATTTGTAATATACAAAAAAAGGTGTCATGAGCTGTTTTTTCTAAAAAAAAATTTGTCATCTGATGCAATTTCCCGAATAATAGTAATAATAATTATTATTATTATTAATATTCCTTTTTACTTAATTTCTTTTTACTTTTCCTTTTCCAATAAAAAATCATCTTTTATTTCCTATTTCGTATCCATCAAATCAACCTTTTTACCTTCTTTCCAAAACAATAACATATACTCTTTAAATAATTATATTATCACAATATAACTATTTTCAATCCAAAAATTTATTTGATTATATATACAATTAACCCTAATCCTTAAATCTCCCCAAAATAATTAACTCAAATCTTTCAACCCAAAATTAAAATTTTACCAATACCAAGATTCTACTTTCAATAAATAATTAAATATTCTTCCAATAAATATTTAGTCAATCCTAGTTTTCACAAAATTAAATAATTCTCCACAAATACTTCAAAATAACTTCAATAATTCCATTATAATTAGCTTAAATTAAGATAATTAAGTTTAAAAAATTTACCTTAGTTTTTGAGGCCTTACATTGACCTCGCCGCCCAAATGTATTTAGGATAAGATGTGACAGTGACACATGAAGTTTTGATGTTGGACGATTCTCTCAGCATTAGGTAAAAGTAATCATTCTGATATGTAGAGTTTCACCAGAGAAGCTTATAAATAGGTCGAGAAGTCTTGTCATTTTATAACCGCCTTACCTCATGATTCACTTAAGAACGAATTTAAAGAATTTAAAAAAATTTCAATAATCAATCACAAGCTGGAATTCGATAAGAATTTGCAAGAAAAAAAAAAAGGTGAAATGGAACTTGGCTAAGAACTTAGGCGAGGAGGTTAATTGTTTTAGTATTTGTTAGGTAACAATTTCGATTTCTGTAATTTAGTTTTAGGAATTAAACATATTTCGTTTCATTTTCTTATAATGATTTTCATCTTTCTAAGTCTATGAATTGAATTACTAGTCAAATTTCATATATAAAAACTAAAAAATGTTAAAGTTGGAATGAGAGTTTCTAAACTTAACTTTAAATAATTGAAAAATAAAAATCCAATGGTTACCGAACAAAGTCTTAGATTTTTCTTTTTCTAATAAATTAATCATATAAACATCACTTTCATCTATTAATTTCTATGCACCAGTTGCGAAAAAAATAAACACATTAGTCATAATCATTCCTTTTGCCAAGGATCTCAAATCATTCTCCACGCTTGGTCTCATTACCTCGCATTTAGACTACTGTATCAATAGCATCCAAGAACATACAAATTCATGCTTGTTGTTCAAGCCACTTAATACAATGCAGTCCTTTTCTCCATTGGCCGATTTCACTCCACCATGTAGGCCTTTTCTATATGGTTGCCTTTAACCTTATGTACACAGTACAGTTAGCCTATTTAAAGGAAGCAACTAATGGCTTGAACACCATTTCTTAATTAATATCATAGTCATCAAATCAAACTTTAAACATTATAAAACATATTTGGAATCATATAAATACATTAAAAGAACACCTTGAAAGAAAGCACTCATAGATACTTTTAAGAAAAGATCACTCACAAAACATAGCCTTAAAACCAAAAATCTCTTCTTCTTCTTCTTTCTGGTGTAGCCTTCTCGCGGAAACAAAATGACAACACTTAGCACCTTGTTTTTCTTCTTCTTTTTGCAAGAGCAAAGCAACAACACTTTAGCTCTTTAACAAAATCTTAGTGCTTACTTAATGACCAAATCCTTTATTTATACTATTCTTAACCCATGTCAGTCATCCTTAGTTCTTTGTCTGATTGCCAGCTCTTACTTAAAACCTCACACGTGTAAAATTAGTATTTATCTTAACCATGCTTCAATCCTTGATCTTATACGTTACCCCTGTCAAATCAGATTTGACATTTTCTCACCAAACCTTTATTCTCGCCTAATTCCATTCGACGAATAGCTTTAACTGCTTAACATAACTTTCGAAGGTCTTTATGCTTAACTCTTCTCGTGGACTACCCAACTTTCTCGCGAAGACTCTTTTTTACGTAAACACCTAGACTTCATAGGTCTTATTGCAAATACTTCTTTTTTCAAAACTTTCTCAAGAACTATCCTGTTAATCGTGTAGACTGACCAAAATATCTTTGTCTAAATCGCCAAAATTGAATATTTGAGCAAATTTTACTTCTTATACTCAAATTAAAAGTGAGTCTCACATAATATATAAGAAGAATGTAGGCCTTCGGATATGGTACAAGGTGAACAGTATAAATATTACAGATAAAATAACAAAGATGGAAGATAGAAGAATGGAAAAAAATACAATTTACGGGAAACGGGGAGACAAACTTCTTCTCCGATCAGACTCTACGTTCTCACTTATGGTCTCAACGAAGAAGAAGAAGAAACTCTTTACAGCCGACTGAAAGGCTATTTCTTTCCACCAGAAACTCTTTACAGACGACTGAAAGGCTATTTCTTTTCACCTTTCTCTCTGCTTTTTGGAGAAGGAGGCTTTATATACGTAACTTTAGGCGAGAAACGACTATTCCTCTGATTCTGACACACTAAAAGTAGTCTGTGGTAAGTGACATCATCTCTACTACCATTTTTATCTTCTAGCGAATCTTCCTCGCATAATGATATGTTTCCTTGCCTAGAGGTATTATTTGCCAAACGAGTTCCCATTACGTAGCCTTTAAGCGAGATGTCCCCTGCAATTCACTACTCTCTTCCTTTTTAATCATCCTGCGTTTAGACATGACAATCGTGTAAAATAGGCATAATGCTTATGTAAGATGTATTTCTAAATACTTATGTATTTACAACATAAGTTACACACCCTGATCCTCTTCTTATGCATTTTTTCCTCATTATTCTACTAAAAAATGCTATAATAACTTGTATTTGTATACGTTATCACACTCCCAAATTTAGAATAAAACTTGTCCTCAAGCATCACTATGTATTATGCTTGTCCCCAAGCACCATTCCTCCTTAAAGAATTACCTTTCCCTTTGTGTTTCTAAACTTCTCAATAATGCAAGTAAGTTTTATTTTCTATTTAGGATTTACTCTCATAGTGTACTTCTTGCTATGAAAACATTTCTAAGTTAAGAATGCAGCAAGCTTAATACTCAAAATACACTTGTTCATTTCCCACAGTAAATTTTTTTCTTTTTTCAAACTCAGAAATGGCTAAATTTTTTAAAGAATTTTGAATCTTTTTATCAGTGAAAGAATACTTTTTATTCAACTTCTTATTTACATATTGACGTTGAGTGGAAAATCATAGGTACTCTATGAGTCCGTTTCTGTCCTCACCTTTAACTCTTATCATCTCTTATTACTCAACTCTCTGAACTTTTACTTTTGAAGCTCTTCTTCTTCTTTTTGAGAAAAGAGGCAACATAAGAGTTGTTATTTTAAATGAACACAAAGTTTTTTCAGATTTCTGTTGAATATATAACAATTGTTACAACACCTTGTTTTTTAATGCCTTAAGAGAATTTACAAAAAGTTTCAAAAGCTTTAGCGCAGACCTCGAACGCCCCCAAATTTAGAGGTTGGCAATGTCCTCATTGCTAAGAATGAATGGTAAGATTATTCATAGAAAAATTTTACAAAAGAGGTTTGAGGTAAAGCTTGCTAACTTAATAAACTCTAGAAATTTTTCCTAAGTAAGGTTCCTTAACACGTTAAATACCTAAATAACAAATGAAACTTTATTTTCAAAAATTTATTTCATTGAAGTATCATTGAAACACACAGAAAAATTAAACTACTAAAAAGCGAGGACCAAGCTTGCGATAAGGAAGATTAAACGCAAAAGAATTATATCATAGGTTGTGACTTGTATGGTAAAAAACATAAGTAAAAAATATAAAAATTACATAAGTACTTGAAGTAAATAAAATAATAGATGACGCTTAGCATATCCTTAATAAGATTATGGTTGAAAAGGAGGTTTCTGTGAAAGTGGTTCTGGTAGAGTTATCCTCACTTGTGCTGCAGAGTCAAAATGCATTGTAGGATTTGCTAAGATCAGGAATAGGCAATTTAGGTTTGTTTGAGAGAGTTGAGAGTGGGGAGCATTGGCAACTTGGAGTGGTGAGGATTTGAGTGATTTATCCTCGTAGGTGGTGAATTGTAACGTAGATGTCAAGGTAGTGGGTATTTGACAAGATGTCCTTGGATTCCTCAGCCTTACGAGATTGTCCAATCTTTGATTCTAAGGCTTCCTTCTCGTCTTATCTTCAACGTAATCATGTCCATTTCTTCAACCCCTTCATATTCTTAATTGACTTTGGCGTATTTTATTTATCTTTTGTCATATGGATGGTGATAAAGTCCTAATTTTTCTTTTCACCATCCCTCTACATCTGCTCGCGAGCGCTTTTTGCTTCTATTTTTCTTTTTTCCTTCTTGCTAATGGGCACATCCTCCTTCGACATATTATTTCTATCGCTTTCTTTCTCAAACTCCTCAACCTCTTGCTACTCCACTTTTGTCTCTAATTCTATTTCTTCATTTTTTCTTCCAAGGACCCAAATTTCTTTAGCTAGTTTTTCTTGGGTCCTTTTTGCTAAACCTTGAAAATCAGCCTCAAGCAAGGAAGTGTTTTCCAGTGGAAGCTCACTATCCTTCTTCCTTGCCCTACTGGTTTGCCTTTCCTTTTTTCCTCTCGACCTTTTCTTCTCTTTACATTTTCTTTTATTCCTTTTCATCTTGTCACTTTCTTGTATTTTTTCCCTTACATTTCCTTTTATTTCTTTATTTTCTCCCTCGGCCTTTTCCAACCTATCTTACCTTTCTTCATCTTTTATAAACTTGTCATATAATGCGACGAGGAGGTGGGTTAGTTGGTTCTCAGAAATTCCTATTCTTATGAGGGATTTTATAAGGTAAGTATTTGTTGGTGAAAGATAGAAGGAATAACTTGAAGAAACAGGAGAAGAATTTTTAGAATGGTAGTGATTTGAAGGAGATTGTAATTTTTGGTTTCGTGATATGTGTTAGGCTAAATGTTGAGATCCATAATCTTAAGAGGTTTAAATAGTCATTCTCAACTAAGGTCAAAGATTTGGTTATCGCACGGTTAGAATCTTGTCATATTAATTGTGACGTGTTAAACCTGAAAAATAACTCGTGGCTCGAGGTACGACACATTCATTGCTCCTTAAAGTTTAAGAACTTTAAATGTTGACACGATGTTTCACTCCCTACAAAACCCTAATACCTCCCAATGAAACCTACTCTCATCCTTGTTATACGAGAAGTTCAGAATGCCTGATGTGCTTTGACTACATCCTTCTCATAGATTTGCTTCATTATATTTGCCTCATCCTACAGGCCTATAACTTTTCGGTTTACCACACAATCCCTAATGTAATACTAAAGGATATACATGACTAAAATAAACTATTTTATACGTATAAAAGTAATTATAGAGGTATGAAAGTATAAGTATGAACATAAATGTATGGATGCAATTCTTAGTAAACAAAAAAAAATTGGAAGAATTATGCATTAGAGATGTATCCTTGGGTTCAGGTTCTTTGGCGAGGAAGAACCGTGGTATCCTTGCTTCTGCTCCACATAGCTTTCCAGGCCACATCATTCCTAAACTCCTTATATTCCTTGCATCATGACTCTATGAATCCTAATTGTTCATTGAAATAAGTCTCTACTCCCAATCAATCATCTAAATGTTCAACTGACCCTTCTGGTCCTTATCGTGTGGTTAAGTGAAATACACCGGAACACTTTCTTGTCATCTTTCTAAATGTTCTCATCTTCCTTTGTAGTTGAACGCATCCATTGAGATTCCTCTTGACCACATACAGAAGGATACACTGATCTTGGGGTTGGTTCAAGCAACCACAGATTACTCTGATACCTTGACCTCTTTATGTGATCTTCGGTTAAATGCATGATTCACCAAGATCAAATGCTTAGCCTTAAATGAGAGTAATATCCTACTCTAAAGTTTGAAAATTTATGGGACAAGATTAGTCATGGACAAAAGCAAATGAAATTTATAGAAAAATGAGGTAAAAATAGTTGGAATTTAGGTATAAAATTGAGAAAAATAAAGTTGGAAAAATTGGCTAAGTGTCAAAAGGATGGTTTGAAGGTTATGTGAGCAGCAAAGGAAGGAACCTCTAAAAGGGTGTCAATGGGCGGCAAGAAGAGGCTTGAGAACCTCCAAGCTTAGGTATCTTGACATGGAGTAGGCGGCCAAGTAAAGAGATAATTGTGTTTAGTGCGAGGGATGTATGCCCAAGAAAAAAAGATAACCTCAAAAGAGGTTATCTAAGCTTGGGCTAGGCGAGCAAGCAAGCTTGGGTGAGGAAGTCTTGTGGCAATGTATTAAGAGGTTATGTGAGAAACATGTTAGGCGAGAAGACATTAGAGGTCAGTTGGCCGAGAAAAGGTGCACGGAGAGAAGGCTTAACACAAGGAAGGCTTGATTAGGCATTTGGCTAGACATTTAAGAGGTTAGCTAGGCGAGGAAGGCTAGGAGTTGAGAGGTTATGCGGCTACGATTATGTGAGAAAGCCAAGGAGGTTAGCTATGTGATTGATCAAGTATGTGGCATGCTTTAAGCAATCGGTAAAAGTAAATCCAGTGTCTTAACCATGTCATCATGAATTTTTTGGCCAAGAAGGACGTAGAGGAGTTGCTGAGGTATAAACACAAGCTTAAGAGGTGATTCTAATCAAAGATGAAGTGCCATCTTAATCTCATGCAAGGAACTCTATAAATAAGCCAACTTCATCAAAGCATTTTTCACAACTTGCTCGTGTAAAATTACTCAAATTGGTCATAAAATTTCTGAAATTAAGTTTAGTTTGTGAGAGAGGGTTTTTGTTCAATTTTGATTCAAAAAAGATGGTAATTGGATCAAGATTAGGCATAGATAAGCGGTTGGGGAGCACCACCCTAAAAGCTAGCTAATGAAGTAGGAGAACCTCCCACTTATATACCGCACCAAGACCTTACGCTTTTCTGATGTGGGATTGAGGATTTGGGTTGACCATGCGCTACTAAACTCCCTTCCCCCCTAAAGAGGCACTTGGCTCTGATACCATAGATAGGCGGTTGGGGAGCACCACCTTAAAAGCTAGCTAATGAAGTGGAAGAACTTCCCACTTATATACCGCACCAAGACCTTATGCCTTTCCGATGTGGAATTGAGGTTAGTAGGGCATGGTCAACCCGAATCCTCAATCCTACATTGGAAAAGCGTAAGGTCTTGGTGCGGTATATAAGTGGGAGTTTCTCCCACTTCATTAGCTAGCTTTTGGGGTGGTGCTCCCCAACCTCTTATCTAAGAGGTCATTTTCTAGGTGAATCTGAGCAAGTTGCACTTCTAAAGGGCTACAGGACTCATCACTTAGAATTTTCCTTTGAAAATTTGAGTTAAGAAAGTTGAGATAATTTAGAGAAAGTTTATAGTAGAATGTTTCGTAAAAAGAGTTATGGATTGTAAGTTATGACTTTTCAAAATTGGGTCATTATTTTGGAAGTAAAATAGTGTTCACGGTAGTGGCTGGGAGGCTTGCAAGTGCAGGTGAGTTGGATGTGCATTTTAGTTACAGAGGTTATTTTGGTTAGGTTGCACGTATATGACAAGGTCATGGCACAGCAAAGTGGCAAGGTATACGCTTAGGCTACAAGCATTACCTAACATGGCGTGCAGGGTGTACGGAGAGCACAATGTGCGCAAGGTACCCGATGGGTGCATTGGGTAGGCAACAAAGACGCATGTGGCAACTCCATTGCAAGGTTAACACGTGGCGCACAACCCACCTCAGTAAGATTAGCATACAATAAGGCTTCAGACCATGCGTGCACAACCAGCCCCACCCACAATATCATTAAGCACGATGGGTTATTTTTAAGCTGTTTTAGACTGTTTTGATATTTTTGAGAAATTTAAGAAAAGTTTTGAATATTTTTATATTCAAGGGATTAATTAAGGATGAATTATGAATTTTTCAAATCAAAGAAGCTTGAGAGGAATCTCACGACCAAGACTCTTTCAAGTGACAGTGAGTAACATCATGTTTAAGACGTTATTTATTAAACATGATTTCAAGCCTTACAAGAAATATCTTGTTAGGAACAAATTTTTTTAAATGCTATTTGTTTAACATGATTTTATGCTAGGAGGGCAATAGCTTGTGAGGAATACCATGATTTTTAAAGTATTTTTTAAGCATGGTTTCAAGCTAAGCAAACAATAGCTTATGAAATGACTTACCAAGCAAGATTTCAAGTTATTATTTCAAGTTGTGCTTTATGATAAATGTTTATTGAAATGATATTTCAAGCTATGTTATGATTTCGTAATCAAGGGAATTTTTGAAAACGTTCAAGGAAATATTTCAATGTTTTCAAATGTTTTCTTCATGCTCGAGTATTTCATGGGAACTATTGTATACAAGTAGTTAACTACATACTGATGGTAAGGTTGACGAGCCTATAGTTTATGGGCCATCAGGAAGAGTATATTTTTATGCCTTAAAGGAGGAAGGGTTAGCTACCCATCGACTGTTCCGTCCTTGGACGAAGGGGTAAATACTGCCAGGTACAGGTTGTGGATCTCTGCATGTTAAACATACTGCTACTAGGCCAACTTAGTTTACGTTATGCAAGGACATTGTTTTGTTTAAAGTAGTATTGTGATTGTTCAAATATTTATAATTTAACGTTTGTTTATTTTCCATGATATGGTTTAAAAGATTTCCTATGGGTTGTACTACAGATTCTAAAGTATAATTTAAATGTTTATTTTAATAAAAGACTTTTGTTGTTTAAAAGTTTTGCAAGTATTCATATCATGTATCAGTTGAGGTTATTTCAGAGGCGAACGACTTTGGCTGACATCACGCCATGTCTCGGACTGAGCAAGCAGGTGCTTGGGGTGAGGTGTGACAAGAAAACTCCTCCTTGCGCGCGTTAGCCATGTCCTTGCTACTTACCCTCTCCGATAGTTAGCGACTTACATTGGTCAAGCGATGAGAATAGCTAAACTAATGCGATAACACTTATAAGCGAAGCTTCCTATACTTATTAACAACCTAAACTATTAATACCACAATGACTGATGGAAAGTAGAGATATGATGGGTTGAAAAAGGAATAAACATGTAATATATATAAAGAATGTAGGCCTTTGGTCATGGTACAAGATGAAAGTATGAATATTACACAGAGAATAAAAAAGATGAAAGACAGAAGAATGGAAAAAACATACAAGCTAAGAGGAACGGGGAGATTAACTTCTTCTCCGGTCAGACTCTAAATTCTCACTTAAAGTCTCATCGGAGAAGAAGAAGAAACTCTTTACAGTAGGCTGAAAGGCTATTCCTTGCACCAAATGAGTTTCCATCGCGTAGCCTTTGCGCGAGATGTCCCCTATGTTCACTAGTTTCTTCCTTTCTAATCATCCTACATTTAGACATGACAATTACGTAAACAGGCATAATGCTTACGTAAGATGTATTTCTAAAACTTATGTATTTACAAAATAGGTTACGCGTTTTGATCCCCTTCTTATGCGTTTTGTCCATATTATTCTACTAAAAGAGGCTATAATAGCGAGTATTTATATACGTACTCCCTTAGATATTATAAACTTTCAAGTATATGAACTTTAAACACTTAATATCAATTCAACACCTTAAACAAGTAAGGTCTTGTAAAAATAATGAAATATTAGTACAAATATTTGAGATGTAAAGTCTTAGAATGACTAGCAAAATGAAAAGTCGTAGATACATAGATATTTCAGGTAAAATTAAAACCAAATTAATTAGAAAACTTATTAAAAAAAATAGACAACATCACCAAAGACATAAAAGAAGGTAAGTAGTTGGTCCTTAAACCAATTTAGTCCTAATTTTAAATATGTCATGGAAAGGTATATTTTAATTTTAGAAGAAGGGATTTACAATCATGTTTCCCTTTTTCTTGATGTACGATCAGAAGGGCAAATAAAGATTTTGTAAGATATGCTAATTAAACATACAATGGAAGAAGTTGCTTCTAAAGGGCAAATAAAGAAAAAGAAAAGAAAATCAATCAATTTAAATTGACAAGGTTGTATCAAAATTTTGGTTGGTAGTCATGATTGGTTTAGTGGGTGAAAAGTCTCTCATTGATTTGTTATTTATCTAATATCCAATTCCAATGATATGATTGCACTAGGAGAGATATTACTTTCCAACTTAATTGGTATCATCGATCTTAATAAAATTTTGTTGAGTAGTCAAGAAGAGATTGACTCAACTAGTATTTATATGGAAGGAAGATCAAGATGTCTATGATTCCTCATTGTTCTAAAAAAAATAGTTTCTTGAACAATTTTATTATTTATTGTCCACACTTTAGGAATGTTTTTCAAAATTAAATCTAAATTTTGGAACCTAGAAAAGAAAAGTAGTTTTCAAAAAAGAAACATTTGGCTTTTAAAATTAGCGAAGGTTTTAAATGTTTACTTTAACAAATGTGAAAATCATGGGTAAAAAAAATGTTTGAAAGAAAACACAATTTTAAAAAATTAAACAATAACCAAAGAATTACCAAATTGACCTTAATTTTTTGTTTTTAATTAAAAATAAAGACAATTGATATTACTTCTATTGTTTTCTATATTTTGTATAATCTAGATTTATAGAGTAGTGTTTTCAAAATCGAAACCTAAATTAAAAAAAATATATAGTTTTTAAATTCAAATTTTGGCTAAGAATTTAAATATTTATAATAGTTCAAATTGTGCCTTGTGGTGATTCGGAATGAAACCAGGTTGACTCAAATTTATTAAAACCAGCTAGATCAAACTTAAATAAAAATACATTTAAAATTAGATTAAATTTAAGTTCACACCCTAAATTTGGCCCATGTCAACCAAGGTCAAGCTCACGAAGGCCTTTCAAAACTCTATAAATAGAGGAAGTCACCCTTCATCTGAGAAATTTAGATAAAGAGATCAAGAAATCAAAATTATGAGAATTCCTCATATTGATCTTCATCAACAAATTAAGTATTACTTCTCAAACGAATAGATCGTCTAGACTTTATATATATATTGAACATCTCTTATCCAATGAATAGCTTGTCTTTTATTTAATAAATTGAGCATCTCTTCTTCAAAGATCAATTGTCTCTTCTTCAATAAATTAATTATATCTTCATCGTCTACAAAGTTAAGATTGATATCTGCTTACAAATTTAAAGGCTTCAAGAAATTAATTTTATCTTCTTCATCTACAAACTGAAGATTGATTTTTTTAAAGATTTGGAGACTTCAACAAATTGATCGACTCTTAGTTGTCTACAAAATAAAGATTGTTCTTCTTAAAGATTTGAAGATGTCAACAAGTTGATCATTTTCTTAACCAACAATAGATTGAAGAATGATCCTTAAAGGGAACAACAAGTCCAAAGGTCGATCCTCGAAAAAGATCATCAAGCCTAAGGGTCGATGTAAGACTCTGATCCAAAAGGGAGTTCTATTGAAGAAGAATTATGTCGAGAAAGGTGATTTTGACTAGGTGTAAGAGAGAGGCATTCTAAGGGGAAGGATGCATTGGAGAAGGGGTAATGTAAAAAGAAGCGTGTAAGCTCAAGTGCCATCGCATTGAAATAAGCGACAAGATGAGTATTAGTTGTCGAGAAAGGACCATGCGATAAAGATAAGAATTAGTCGTTGGGTGTAGTGATGCAGGGAGAAATGCCTATGCCTAAGTATAGTCGTAATAAGGTAGACATTTTTTTGAGAAGATGAACTTCCAAATAGGTGATTAGATAACTCACTGAGGTGAAGTTACTGTGAATAGCTTCCTAAGAAGAGAGGCTGACAAAAAGAAGTTTAACTTTCCACGGAGATAAGGTTGGCGTCATAAGGGAAGTGTCTATTCGTAGCTGATGTTGGACTTACGTAGTGAGTCTGGGTTGGCTGCATAACTCGATAGTATGTAAGGGTGACGTGTAAGGCATGAAAATGACCGATGGATGTGAAATGTCACTATAAGTAGGACCAAAAACCAAAAGAAAAAGGGGTATGAAATGCTACCATTATGATAATCTGTCGAAAGAGAGTTCCAATAGTTGAGCGACTAATCAAAAGGATTGCTTGATGAAAAAAGGAAGTTAGAAGCAGAAAAGGAAATACCGGAGTCACAAGTGTTTGTGCGTGATCCTTATAAACATATGATTCTTTTTTTTAATGATCATTTTAAACAAATGATTGTTTGTGAGTGATTCAAACAGATAAAACTGTATTTTAGTGAATGGTTTTCATATGAAAAATGAATAACCCTATGAATGATTTGCAAGAATGATTGAAGTGTTATATTATGTTTCTTATATTCATAATATGTATCTTGTAAGAATTTGTGTGTCTATATCCTTTCGTAATCTTGGGATTTAAATGATATTGTGTTGTTACACTATTCTGTGTTATTGAGCTAACGTTTGTAATGATATTAATAGTGTATTGCGTGGTGATGAGATCTATCACAAGATGCTGGTGGAAGTGAACTTCAGGTCTGGACAACATGAGATGTGTTCTTAAGGCCAGATGCTTGTAAGAGTGAGATCTAGGTCCAGGCAAGAAATGATTCTGGTGGAATTTTGATGTGGTCTCCTTGGTATTGGATGGGTGGTTTGTTATTGTTATTTATGTGATAGGTCATTGGTCATGATCACTCTATGTGAATTACTTACTGTGTACCTCTTCATCGCATAACCACTGAAATCCTCGTTGAATAAAAGTTTTCTTACAGCATGCCCAAGTACAAGCAAAGCAATATGTTTACCTGGATGATCCAAGGTCGAACAAAGGAAATTGATACAAGACATTAGTTCTAGGCATTACTTATCATCTGGGCGGTATAAAACAATAAATTAAATAAAGTATAAAAGAATTAGAACCAGTAGCCAACATGAGCTTAGCTCAACTGACACCTATATGTACCTATTGACAAGAGGTCTCAGGTTCAAATCCCCACCCCTACATTTATTACAATACCTTTACAAAAAAAAAATAGAACCAGTAATAAAAACTACTTATGCATGCTGAAAGAATCTGTAAATGGATGTCAGAAGGAATTACAAACTAACTTGTATGTGAAAAGGTGAAGGATGGTCTACACATTATTAGGTGATTAAGCAATGTGAGATATATCTAGAATAATTCACTTATAAAACTCTCAGCACCTAATGTCCGCACTTGTTCCTCTTTCATAATACAAACATTGAAAGTTTTCTTGCCAAGGTGGAGTTTGTTGCCAAACTCCTCCTTGTGCATATTAGCCTTATCCTTGCTACTATTTAAGTATAAGAAGTAAAATTTGGCTAAGTATTAAGAAGTTGGCATTTGAATAAATCCGCATAAAGGATTAAGCGATAAAATATTTTATGGTTAAGTATAAGTTTTTACGGTTAAATGTTGGCATTTGAATAAATCCGCAGAAAGGATTAAGCTATAAAATATTTTATGGTTAAGTATAAGTTTTTACGGTTAAATGGGTAGTTCGAGAAAGAAGTTATGCGATAAGAAGAGAAAAAGTCTTCGCGTAAGTTAAGAAATGAAAGTTTTGACAAAGTGTTAGACTGGCCATTTTGGGTGGTCTTCATGAGAAGAACCAAGTGTTTCGCGGAGGAGTCTGCAAGGAAACCTTGGAGTTTAAGTTCACGATAAGAGTTCTATGCGAGTAAAAGTTGGTTAGTTCGTGGGGAAGATTTCTTATAGTAAAAATGTAACCACACGATAAGGTTAATCGCTAGAACTGTTAAGTAGTTAAAGTTATTTGGGTATGGAGTGAGGTGAAAAGAAAGGTCTGGCAAAGAAAATGTCAAATCTAATTTTACAGGTGTTAACGTGTAAGATTAAGGATTTAAGCATGGTTGGGTTGAATATTAAATTTACAAGGGTAAAGTTTTAAGCAGGAGCTGGCGAACTGAAAAGAGTTTAAGCATGACTAAGTTTGTTTAAGGACTCTGTAAATAAGAGGACTTGGTCATTAAGTAACTATAAAAAAAATTTACTAAAAAAAAAAGAGCTAAAATGTAGTTGTTTTGCTCTGGTGAGAAGAAGAAAACCAATTGTTAAGTGTCGCGGTTTGTTCCGCGAGAAGGCTCCACAAAAAGAGAAGGAAGAGGAGGATCTTTGGTGACATTTTGTGAGTTCTTTTCTTTCAATGTTTTGTGAGTGTTTTCCATGATATTTTATGTCAAATGTTTCCTTATAAATCTCTACTGATATGAGTTAGTGATTTCGATTCAAATTAATTTCTAAAAGAGAATTATATGAAAAAGTATTATGATGTTCAAAGCATGATTCGATCTTAATGTTTATGATATAGTTTGCAAACCAATAGTTACTTCCTTTGAATAACCTAACTTTTATGTGCACATAAATAGTTAAAGGCCACTATGAGTGTTTGAGACTACGTGGTGATGAAGCTGGCTTATACATTGAAAAGAGCATATAATGCTTAGCAACCTGAGCAACAAGGATGAATCAGGATACTCTCGGATGTTGATGATTTGGTAATCCAAACTCAAAGTTATATGACCTAGCGTAGAGAGTGATTCAGGATCCTTGGTGAAATGAAATTGTTGCAAAATGATTTGTTAAGCATAAAGAAAGGTTTATGCGAAATGAAATGATTTGTTGGTGTGTTTAAATGACTTCATATTATTTTTGCAAAATGATTATGAAAAGGTATTGCGAAAAGGATTTCATAAAATATCACTAAATCTTTTAGACTTACGTTTTTAAAATTTATTTTCCAAGATCAGAAGTTTAGGCCTAGTAGAGAATAAGGTTGAAGGATTTCCGATGAGATGGCTCTTGGCATTTTGGAAATAGTTAAGCATTAGTTATTTGGTCATAGTGTTATAATTATGTATCAAACGTCTGTGATTAATAAGGTATACGTTTTGATATGTATTTATTATACTTGTCGTTTAGGTTGACCACCATTGCATTTTGAGTTTTGTTGATTGTTTCAAATGAGTTAAGAATAAGATTTGAGATAAAAAAAAATTCAAAGCTTAAGCTAATCACATCCTTTTTCGCTCTAATTAAACATTTTGGTCGTATTGTAGATTTGTGTGTGACAATTATCCCCTACAGTCGTCCAGGTGACTGTTAAGATATGTCCCAGGTCCAGGTGAGGGGAAAATCCCAGATTCGAGAAGAGAAATGATTTACGAGACGCTAGTGGAAATCTTATGTAATTTGCTAGACGCTGGTTAAGATGTGTCGTTGGTTCAGGCGAGGGGAGAATCCAATGTACCAAAAGAAAAATGATTTACTAGATGCTGGTGTAAATCCCAGGAAACTCGTGAGACACTAGGTGAGATGTGATGCAGGTTTTGGCTAGGGGAGAATCCTAGTGATGGTATTCTTGGTGATGAGTAGTGATTATGCGATGACGTGAATCGTGTAAAATTCTTTTTAATGGTTGTGGCTATGTTTTATGCGATAAAGGTCTATGATTGTGAATTGATGAGTTGATTATATATAAATATGTATATGAATGTATGTATGTGTGTGTATGTGTGTATATATATATATATCTACGTGTATGTGTATGTGTATGTGTGTATATATATATATATGTATATGTATGTATGTATGTATGAGTATATGTATATGCTTGCGTGTTAGCATTGATATTACTTCTACCGATTTGTTGTATTCCCCATAAAAATGTTCTCTAAACTCCCCACTCATTATGTTTTTTACTTACGTTTTAAGTTCCCTCCAACTAGGTTGTTAGACACTGAATGGAAGTTATGCGTAGAAGGAAAGTAAGTGAAAATGAAGAGGGTGGTTATGTAGTCTTGTGCGGCGTGCAAGTCGTGTCATCCTATCTCACGTTTAAGAAGTTGGTAGTTAAGGACTTTGCCCTTTAACACGGATGGCTTCAGCTCAGATCAAAGAAAGGCCATCTGACGCGTCACAGTGGTAGGGCCAAAGATGATGAGTGCGAGGGAACTATACTAGGGAAAGGAAGCCCTAAAGATTTCCTTAAGTTTGGGTTGTTGGCAACTTAATGAGAAGGATAAAATCGGAGTTCTTATACCTCTAAAAACACTGCCTCGAGAAGCAGAGTTAGCCTGTGAACGAGAAAAGGTGGACAAGAAGTCAGCTTTAGTTTTATGTCTTGTAAGAAAAGAAATGTAATTTGTAACGCAGGAACTTTATAAAAGTGTTAAGTTAATAAAGAGAAGTAGTTATGTTATTTCACTGTTTCATTATTATTTCTTTAAGCTTATTGTCTACCTAGTTAAGGTAGAATTGTAATGTGTAAAGAGTACTAGGTGATGAAGCAAATTCCAAAAGTTGAAAGCTTTTCGTTGCAATAAAAGTCTAAGTTGAGGCAAAAGCTTTGTGAAATGACAAGTTAAGTAAGATGTTATGTTTATTAGGCGTTCAACACGTCATCTCACAGAGAGGGGTGCGATGAGCCTCTAGGCGACATGCCCCCATTTGGTTGCAAGGAGTGGCATTTGGGGCGGGGCTAGACAACCGATCATTCAAAAAGATAGAAAACCTTAAAGATCAAAATTTAAGTATTTAAGAGAGCGTCAAAGATAAAATTAGCGAATGTGGCACTTGTATTGTAAATAAATAAAATCAAGTTCATTTTTATAAATCAAATTTCCTTTGTCAAAATCTCGTGTGAATAAATTAGCATTGCTAGTGAAACAATTTCTACCTCTCATCTCTTTTTCTTTAAGAAGTAATAACAATGTAGGAGTTAGTTGAGTGTACTTGGATCAAGCTACATGTTATTCAACTAACTCCTACACTGATCCAAGTACATGTAGCCATTCTAAGGAAGTTTAATGACAAGAAATTCAAATTTATGTTGATCTATACTAGATGACAAAATGCACAAAAAATTCTACTTAAGTTAACATCGTCTTCACATAAGATCTTACGTCCGACAAGCTGGAAACTTCTAACCGTGATGTGATCAAGGAATGATTGAAATATATATAAAAAAATCAACATGATTTTAAGGACAATAGAATAAAAAGATCATGAGATTTCTTCCTTTAAGAACAAATCAAAAGTTGTGATGTTTCTTAATAGAGCAAAACTTCTACCATGAAAGTTAGAGGAAAGATTATTGTGTAGTGAGATCAATGGCAACAATTAACTTCAATTGCTTCACTGTTTGTTCAACAACTTTAAAATATGATTGTAAACTCCATCAGAGCATAATACGGTGGTCCTGCTCAAAACTCACTCTTGTATTCTAAACCATAAACTAAGAAGATTGATAATCTCACAATGCAAAAATGAATATCAAACGCCAAAGTTTTAACAATTCGACAAAAAGGCCAATCATAAACAACACATTGTTCACTTCTTTTAAGCTTGTGAAAATGCTTGTGTAACTCCTTGAGTTTATGAAGAGGATATGAATGAACCAAATATCACTTTTAAATGAAAGGGATCCTGTAATGACCCAAAATTTTAAACTAAGCTAAGGTCATTACTCAAGAAATAAAACAACAAGTGGCACTTTCATGAAAAGAGGAAAACTAAAATTCTTATAAAGTTAATAAAAAATAAATGTTCAAAAGACATAAAATTTGCAAATCCAGTAAAATACTTTGAAAACATGACCTGCAAGTTCTAATAGTTCTTTAAATAAAATAAGGTTATATAAATAGAATAAAAATTTAATTAAAAATGTCTAAAAAACATAATACTGAAAAACTAAAAAAAAAAGCAACAAAAGCAAAATGAGGTCCCCATATGGCATCTCAGGGACCTTCCTGTCGCTCGCCAGCTTTTCAGATCCTTTACTTTTTGCCTGAAATATTAAACATAGAAAAGAGTGAGTATATATAAATATACCTAGTAAAGAACCTATTACTGGTCCCACTCGGTAATCTGTTAACTTCCGTTTAGGAACATAATAATAATGTAGTGTGCCCAATGGATCACACCTGGACGAGTGAGACTGAACACACCCTTAATTGTGAAAGTGATTTCCATAGGAACATCGCTAGTAATGTGAGTGATTGTAGGTACACACTCCTAATAAATTTATCGCCATGGAAATGCATGAAAGAGTAAAAAAATTTCATGTGTTTGTTCATTCCTTGTCCAAAATCTCCTGGTAGGGAAATTGATGTGTACCTATAACCATTAATTGAGAAATTGATCTATGGACTTTTGGTGTGTGTACGTACGACTGTCTTATGGATCAATGTTTTTAGTTGTATGCAGTCTTGTTGTGGACAATTAATGACTTTCCAACATATGATTATCTATCTAGGTGGAATACGAAGTGTTGGAATTTATGTCCTAAAACTCGTAGATTGTAAATATAATTCATTGACCGTTATTAATAAAGTGTTATTATTGT
>JBBPDI010045780.1:0-20990 GCA_037974545.1 Cucumis variabilis
TTCAAATTCTGAAGAAATGGAAACTCACTCCGATTTCGATTGTCCTTATTATCGCACTAAACGACACCATTTCACTTTGCAAAATCAACGATGTGTGTTGAAAAAACAATTTCCACCGCCGATTCCTTTTCTCGCAACACAGGCCACAGGGAATCGACCTCGGTCGCCATGGATCTTAACGAGATATTATTCAAATAGAAGATTGATTTTGAAACTGGAGAGAGTAACGGAACATCAGTCCTTAGAATCGCGCCGAGAAAATGGCCGTTTGATTCTGAATCTAGTACCGATCGACGATCGTGATCAGGATCATTTTCACCACTTAATCGAAGAGAAAGAAGGAAATGAGGAGATCTTCGAATCGATTGATTGTGATGGAGGAGAAGATGAAGGTACAGACTCTGAAATTTCTTTGAAGAGTTATACGTACGGCGGAGAGGGCGGTGGCGGAGGAATGACGTTTTGTGGTGCGAATGGTAATTTTGAAGAACGACATGTCGTTCATGGACATTTTGGTTCGGCGCCTCTTCGCCCGATGGGTACAGTTATGTGATTTTGTGAAAGGTGAGGGGTCGCTATTACAAAATGTAGAGAGAAACAGAATTAGAGTTTAGCATTTTAATCCTCCATTGCATTTCTGCAGATTTTTTTGTTAGTTTCTTGTGGTTTTTCTTTTTGATTCACTGTTCAGTTGAGCCAATGGAAATAATTCGGCTACTTTTTTTCATTTTTAGTTCAATTGTAATTTCGTTAGTCCCTCCTCCTCCTTACACTGCCATTTCTGTCCTTTTCCTTTTTTCTTTTGTCTTACTTTGTAGGTTTTGGGTAATTTTCATTTTTGGTTACCAGGTCTCAAAATGGCATTTCAGCCACGAGTTGTGTCATTTAATGTCAAGTTAGTCCTGCGTTTTCAAATTGGTCTTCAAATTTTACTCCTTCGACCTTCAATGTTTTACTAAAAATTCACTATGTCGTTAATTTTTGTGTCATTAATTATTAGTTTAGAATATTTAAACTATTATAAATAAATCTTTTCTTTTTGTTTTAATTTTTGAAACTAAGTTATAGACACTATTTCTATTCCAATTTTCTTCAATGTTATCTATATTGATTGATATAAAAGGAAGTTAAGCTAAGTCTTCAAAAGAAAAACATGTCACTATTCAATCCATATATTATATAGTTGGATTGAAAATTTTGATTTTTTGTATTTGGGTTGGGTTAGATTGGGTGAGATTCAAAAATTCAGTTTAGAGCTAATAATAATTATTATTATTATTATATATATATATTTATTTATTTAATATTTATGAATTATGTTTTGAATATTGAACTGGATGTTGAAACTTTGAATTTATGATGATTTAATTTTTGGATATATATGTATAATAATTAATATTGTAGTTACAACAATTTTAAAATTTACAAATATTAGAAATGAGAAAAAAAAAAAAAGACAACTATGGGTTGGATTGGGTTGAATTAAGAATATAATTTGACTTATGTAGATTATCAATCCAATTAATTTAAAAATATGGGTTAGTTTCATCTCGAATAAATCCTTAATTCAAATCATTATTAATATTTAAGGAGTAAATATGCTTCATTTTTAAAAAAGAAAAAATAAAACGAAAGTGGTAAAAATTTTATATCGTACACAATCATTTTGAAAATGAAAAAGACCCAACTACCTACCATGAAAATATAAAAAATGCTCCAATCAAGATCTTGAAACAAGATCCTTAGATTTAGATTTTGCCACTAAATGGTTTAGAATTGCCTATCCTAGCTACCCTATTCACAAATTCCTAGCTACACTATTCACGAACAATTTGTATATTTCGTTTAGATTTGAGTAGTCAAATTCACCCAAATCTAAATGATTTTTTTCTAAGATTTTTTGTACAGTGTACCAAGATCGTTTATATCAACCAAAGATGAAAAGGAAAACAAAAAATTGGAAAGAAAAAAGATGGGAAGGAAAGACAAACCTGAAATATTTTTAAAAAATGACTGCTTTTTTATTTTGTGAGACAGGCTATAAATATTTTAGTTTTTTTTTTTGTTATATTTATGAAAATTTCCTTATCATTAATTTATTTATGAATATAATTTATATTTAAAATTGGGTAAATTGCAAATTTAATCTCGGGAAGAAAATAAAATTTAGACTTTATAGTTTGGTAAAACGTATGTATAGTCACAAATGATACTATTCTCTATGGTTTAATCAAATAAAAGGAAATGATACTATTCTCTATAGTTTAAACTAAAGGGAAATTTTTAAAATAGCAAAATTTATAAAATATTTATAACGTATAGAAAATTCTATCACTGATAGTCATTAATATGCTATAGTGATAGAACACTATCATTGATCGAATCCACAATTTTGTTATTGTTGTAAATATTTTAATTTATTTTGCTATTTTTAAAAATGCCCCTTAACCATATCAAAGGACTAAATTATAAAATAAACCATAAAGGTTATTTTTTTTTTAAAATTAAACCAATCAAATTTATAATTTAACCTAAAATGTTTATATAATTTATAATATATTAAATACTACATATTATATATTTAAAAAATAAATTAAATTTATAACATATCATATTATATTTTGTGAAAATAATGTTTCAAAAGTTGCATTGTTTTGGATCACAAAATCTAAAAAACAATTTTGAAAATTAAATAGAAACTAAGTTGAGATCAACTTAGTAATGGGTTAAAAAACACTTTTTATCTCCAAACTTTTATGAAAGTAATAATTTAGCCCATAAACTTTAGTTTACAACGTTTTAGTCTCTACATTTCCAATTTTGTTAAAATTTAGTTTCTAACCTAAAAAAAATTATTATAATTAGATGTCAATTTTTATTTTTTTTATGATGCAGCCTTGTGTTTTATGAAAATATAGAAACTCTAGTTTATTGGTTCATTTATGCTAGTTACCAAAACTTAAAATTGAATTATAAATTAAAGTAGAAGAACTATAAATGGTTAACATAGACTAAATTGTTATAAATTTGAAATTTACCAGAATTAAATCGTTACAAACCAAAATTTAAAAATTAAATTGTTATTTACATAAAAGTTTAGATACCAAAAATATTTTTTTAACCCAATAATTAAATTTGAAAAAACATAAAATTGAATTCTAAACATGCTCTTAGTTTTCATTAATTTTACATCTGTATTAAAACTAATTAAAAGTTTTCCCTTCATAACTATTCATTCTAAATACCAAAATGGGCGGCAGTAAAATCTGGAGGGTAATAGTGTAGAATATTGAAATATACTAACCAAATGAACTAAATAAAAGTTAAATTCAAAATTCTTGAGTAAAAGTGTGAAATTTTAAAATCTGAAGGTCAAATAAAACCTATATTTTAAAACTTAATGATCAAACGTATTATTTTATCATAGAATTTGCAGAATTTAGAAGTGGAGAAGTGTCATCTAACTTTCATAATATAGCTCTATATTTTTAATTACAAGATGATTAGATTTATGGTTTAAATTTCTCCATCCTCATTATACTAAAAGCGTAGAGAAATTTTAAGAGACTACTTTTTGTTCTCTGTATATGAATTAAAATTAATTGAAAATTTAATAATTGAAAAGAGCATTCCAACATTAGTTACCGAAGAAAAAAAAAAAGAAGAAGAAAAAACATTGTCCTTCAATGAGGAAAATTAGGGGAAATAAGTTTAATATAGGGTTGTCTCCTATATAAAATTTAAATTATTTAATATTCTTCAACTTCTCCTTTTTAACATTACTGGGATACAACCCTAAACCTATACATGTGGTTTACTTAAAACATCCCTATACAAAATATATATATTTATATATATATAAACACATGTATGTATATCACTTCAATATATGAATAATTGTTATGGATAAAAGAATAGTCTATTCGTTCAAACATCTCTCTCCTGACGTTTTATATTTATAGTTAACTTCCTCAACCTAAATAGTTATACACAAAGCACAATAAAAATTATATAAAAAGTTTAGCACGTATCCCTTAGTAAATGGTTTAGCTTGTGAAATACTAGCAGTATAAGAATAGGATTACGAAGGGAGGTTATAATGCCAAAAAATTCTTGATAAAATTGATATTGTTCACAGATAACAATTTTTAGTAAAATATTTAATGAAAGTAGATAGACAAATACACAATATATAAAATAAAATATTAAATTTAATGGTATAATAGGAAATGGAAGAATTTGAATCACAAACAACACTTTCATACATGACTTAAGAGTGTTTTGACTTTTAATCAAAGAAAACTATTATTATTATTATTTACTAAAAAAAAAATTCCTTTTATTCACTGAAGATGTGTATGCTTGAATGGACCTTTCCGAGATCTTTCTTCTTTTGCTTGACATTTCTACTGTTCATTATGTTATTTGTTTGACATTGTAGTTTGTTGCTTATGTGCTACAAATTGAATAGTGTGTTCAATGAACAAATACTTGTTCTTATATATAAGCTATAACTGTAATATTTAAATTTTATATTGGTATTGACTTTTCAATGATGTTTTCACATTTTCACAAGAGGTATGAGGGTGAATCAATATTATCATTATATAATAGAAAATTTCTTGAAGCAAAGAAAATAACATTGAATGACAAATAGATAAATTAAATTATTTCTTTAATTTTGACTAGTCCATTACCAATTTATTATATTCAATTGTTATGTAAACTTCTCTTGGTTTTAGAGCTCCCGTTGCTGTCACTCTTAATCTCGACTCCAGTCATACCTTAATCAATGGTGCCAATCTCACCACCTCCGTTCAGCCAACATCGTCAGCAAATGCAACCTTCATTCACCCCTTTGGCAATCCTCCAACCACTACACTTACTATCAAGTTGGATGATGTTTGCTTGTTTATTTATGCTATGGGTTTAATGCATAAAGATGCAATATTACCTTATGTGATGACTACATTCTATGATGAATTTGTATTCGATTATGCTCTTTACTCGTATAGATCTATGATTGAGGTTCTAAGTATGTCACTACTTTGGCTATGGGTTAGCAAAGTGCAAAACAATGCAGCAAAAATGCTTATGTTTATATTACTCGTACTTTCTAATGATTTGTCTAATTGAATACAAATTTTCTTTAATCATGTTTAAATGCGAGCATTATCAGGTTTTAGGTTATATCATGATTAAACTAGGAACTTAATGGATTCATAAGATTAATGCAATGTTATGTCTTTTGCAATAAACTATATAGTTAAGAGTATGTACTATACAATATGTGGCTAATTAACCTAACTAACCCTATTATATAAATGAATGTGGAATGCTATGAGTGAAATGGAATGTGGGTGAACGTGGATGTAGTTGAACAAAAAGTTTAACCAAATTCCACATTACGAACTAGTTCTAGTGACAAGTTCGAATCAAACTCAGGGAGCATGTGAATTTCTCAAGTAATAAAGTTATTTCAAACTCGTGGTAACTGGTAGGGGAAGAGGGGTTTGATTTTTTAATTGCAAATAAAAAGAAAATAGCAAAAGAAGTAAATTTAACTAAATTAAATGTCAAAAGAATCTAGTTTGAGTCAAACATAATTCCCTATTCAATGTATACAATCATGTGTTTATCATTACTAAATTTTAGGTTGCCTTTACATAACCAAATCAATTGGAAAAGCCAACAAAATTTTCACAAATAACTAATTGATATCAATTGAACCAATGAGAAGCATATAAACTCCAAATTAATATTTTCTTGTAAGGTAGAATAATTAGTTTTCAAGCGCCTAACTAAATATTCATGCAAATTTAGTTTAGGTTAGATTGATCAATGTCTATAACAAGCAAACTTAACTTATTGCTTCAACAAAAAAGTAATCAAGCAATCCTCAAACATTTGAAAACACAAGATATAAGCTCATTGAAAACATAATTGAATTAACAACCAAAGAAAATCTAGTTAAAAAATCACAAATACTACCCATTCTTGACATACCGAGCAATAGGGAGATGTTCGAGTACATAAACAAAACTAAAAAGGGGAGAAAAATATAGAGAATGCTTTAGACAACTGGAATCGGAGATGAAAGGCCTAGGTGGTGGAAAGTCCTTTATAAAGTTTCGATGGTCTCACGATGCTTACGAATAAGTTACATACCAGATTCCATTGATGATGCTTATAAAATAGATGTTGCCTGATGGGTATAAAATAACTATTTTCTTCCTAAAACAAAACCCTAAATGCCCTTAATGGGATCTTTCTTTTGATGGGATACAAGAAAGACCGAGTACTTATTATTTTGGTATATCGAGGACCATACCTCTAAGTCTCTCTATATACTAGTTCAATTAGGATCCTCATTAAATCCTAATCAATCTATAAATAGGCTTCTACCCATTTAATTCATACTCAATTAGGAATCTTGGGCCTTAATTAAATAGATCACATAATAGGTCTAATCTAATAAAACAACCCAATGTGATCAATTATTAATTTACATACATAGTCCACACTTTAATTATACGTATTATTTGAATATGTCTAACAATCTCTCACTTGGGCTATGTTTGTATTCCCGATACAATTAAATCACATAACCTTAATCGCGCATAAACATGTTATTTTAATAAAGAATTCCTCTTTAGTTCAATCTGGTCCATCTCCTGCATCAGCATGGAATCAAGGCTACTTTTGTCACTATCCTTGATCACCGATTCCAATACATTCAATGACATAGATCAAGTATGGATGGATAGCATGAAATCTACATGCAAAGTGATTTAGATCATGGCTATTTTCAACTTATCCAAATTCTTTAGTGAGATCATTTTTAAAATAAAACTTTATGCTAAATCACATTTGCAAAACTGCATACATGATAAACAAGTTCAGATAATAAAATTTAAACCATCAACCTTATTCTATATAAAAAACAAACAAATTAAGGTTAAAGAACATCCTTAATAATAAATTTCCATTAAACCATGAAATCAGAAAATTGACTAACACCAATATGAGCAACATGCTCATGGAAAACTTTAGTGGTGTACTTTTAGTCAATGGATCTATCACCATCGAGTTTGTTCTATCAAATTGGACCACTCTGAACTCTTTCTTTCACAACTAGAACCTTTATGTCTACATGTTTTGATTTGTATTGCTTATGTTGTTATTGTAATATACTGTAGAATTATTATCACAAAAAATTTTGTCTTTGTCAACTACTATTTGAAGCCTAGTGATAAAATTTCGCAACTATAGTCCATGACTAGATGCCTTATAACATGATATAAACTTCACATCTATGGTAGAAGAAGCCATAAGTGTTTGTTTAATAATTTTCCAAAATATAATTCCTTCAACCAAACATGAAGTTATAGCTTGAAGTGGATTAGAAAGTGTATTGGCATCCAACATAATCTGAATCAGAATACCAAATGATCTTCATGATTTTTGATCTCCGATAAGTGAGCGTATAATATTTTTTTTCTTTGTAAATACCTTATAACCCGCATTTGGCTGCTCTTTAGTGATTCATCCCCGGGTTGCTCAAATATCTGCCTAACACTTCAATTATGAACATAATATCTGGATGCGTACAAATTGTAGGCTTCAAACAGTCGATGCGTACAAATTTCTTAGAACTTTTCTACACAAATTTGAGGTAAGAAAGTTAAGACAGTTTAGAGCAACTTTATAAAAGGAAGTTTCTTTAAAAGAGTTATGAATTATTCGTTATGATTTTTGAGAGTTAGGTTAAGTTTCTGCTTGAAAAATGTTGTACAAAAGGAAAGCTAACCGAGTGACAAAATAAGTTAGGCGAGATGGGCGCCATTTGGGTTCAAAGAGGTTATTGAGCATGGTATTGACATTGCACACACGACCTGTGTGCCACATGCACATGGCCAAAGGCACACGAGAGGAAGGCTGTGCAAGACACCAGGCACATGGCTAAGTAAGGTGTGCAGTGTGCCTGTGTGTGAGGTTAACACGCGGGAAAGCCCAGCACGTGCAAAAAACCTCTTAAGAGGTTAACATTGAGTAGTCCTAGTGTCACAGTCATACTTGTCCAGGGTGTATTTGCCTATGGTCGTATGCTTGAATACCCTAATTTATCTTATCTTTATGTCTTGTATTTAGTTTAGCTAGTTGCTTTCCAGTTGAAGTCATAAAGCTTGGGTGTGACATTTCGACATTTTCATATGCAAGCCTACCAGAGCTAAAAATGTTCAAAGTATACTATAGGGGAGGCATAGTAGTTGAATCCCCGCCCAAGCATTATCCCACTCTTTGCAAGCAAACCTTTTTCTCTTGCAACTAACAGTCTTCAATGCATATTGTAACACTGATTTCAATGTATTTCTTCCTTTCTCGCGTTTTATAAATAATTTTCTCAAGAATGTGAAGGAAGGTTACATCATACGTCGAGTTTATCCGTGACTTTCAGATTTTGATCGACTGACTTTTTCATTAAGTTAGAACAAGTGGCACACAATCGTTCATCCCGAGTTTAAAAGGCTACGATTGTGACAAGTAGTATCAGAGCCAAATTAACTAATTAACAGTTGAGACAGAAAGATGTCGACTACGAAACAGATGGGCAAGAACCATAATGAACGATTGGTAAAAATTAAAGAGCATATGCTCTACCTGGTGGAAGTTCCTGATTCCATCCGTTCCTTAGAAACTTGACTTAATAAAATTTCAAAGAAAGTTGATGCTATTGATGCGGTGTCCAGTTGTTTGGACGGATTACCCATATAATATTTGTTGACTAGAGTTGACACTCTAGAGTCACGAATCGTAAGAACTTGAAATATCCCCTACGAGCATGGGGATAGTTCGTCAGGCTCTACTGTCCAGATGGAAGAATGAGTTAGTGAGCTAGATAACTCCCACAAGAATATGTTAGAAATGATAAACGTCATGACAAAGGATTTTTGAGCTACCTTTGATGTCATAAGGAATGAAATCGCAAAGGTGAACACGAAGGTGAACCTTACAATGCGAGCAATAGCAAACTAAGCTCCGGCTGGAGGAGAAATTTTAGTTGATAGAATAAAAATCCTTGAACCCAAGCCCTTATGTGAGGCAAGAGATGCGAAGGCGTTAGAAAACTTCATCTTTGATATCTCTTCAAGGCCATGAACACCATTATAGAAGAAGCCAAAGTGACATTGGCAACCATGCATCTGTCTAAAGATGGAAAGTTATGGTGGAGGTTTCGATATGTTGATATTCAGGAAAGACGTTGCACGATAAACACCTGAGACAGTTTATTGAAGGATCTTAGTTCGTAACTTTTTCCTGAGAATGTTAACATTTTGGCTCGGTAAAAACTGCGTGAATTAAAACACACTGACACCATTCAAGAGTATATGAAACAATTTGTGGGGTTAGTGTTAGACATATGTGACATGTCAGAAAAAGATAATTTTTTATTTTGTCGAAGGGCTGAAGCCGTGGGCAAAAACCAAGCTATATGAGTAGAGAGTTCAAAACCTCGCATCTGCCTATGTAGCAGCTAAATGTTTGTTTGATATGTCTAGTGACTCTCAAAATACGAGATGTCACTAAAGTTCTTCACTCGAAAGAAATAGAAATAGCATACAGAATTCTCCCAAAGTTATCGATATAAAGACAGATGTTCTGGTAGAGATCGCAAGTCTTCCCATCCCAAAACAGGGAACAACTTGTGAGGACACAATAATCCAAACACCCAAAATCGTCCTCTTAGTTGCTACATATGTAAGAGGCCACATCGGGCTAGAGAATGACGGATGAATTAGTCTTCTATGATTTTCAGGACTCTTTAACTCCAGAGTCGGATGACAAGTTGAGTCAATCAGAAGGAAAGTTGGTCAAGCAGAGGAAGTTGAGAATCTTACAGTGGGGGCCGTGAGATTCTTGTCGTTTCTTTAGAAGAAGGTAGGGGAGACAAGTAGACATGCGAAAGAGGGTCTAATATATGTTGACACTTGGGTCAACTAAAAGCAAGCGAAGAGCACTATGGTTGATTCTGATCTAACCCACAATTTCATAATGGTGGTAGAAGCTAGACGGCTGAACCTTTATTAGAAGAAGTATATAGAAAAAATGAAGGACATGAATTCTACAGTTTTACCCGTCGTCAAATTAGTGAAACAAATAGTGATAAAGTTGAGAGGATGGAATGGTCCTGTAGATTTCATGGTCGTAGGTATGGATGACTTTGAACATCATGTGATCCTAATGCCTTCAGCCAAATGTCTTGGGATCACTGGGTCTATCCCCACCGTGGTGCAGACAGACCTTTGCCAACTCAAAGGATTGAGAATGATCTCAGCCATGCATTTGAGAGAGGGACTCACTCGAGATGAAATAACGTTTAGGGCCACCCTGTTTGAGGTTTTAGGTAGCTCAGGGGAGACAGTTCGCAAAGACACAAGGTGTGTCATAGAGAAGTATTGTGATGGGATGCTTAGTAGTTTGCCCAAGCCAAAATCGCCTACGAAGAATGCTTATTGTATGGTGCTGCCGTAGTTAACTAAACTTTGAAGATAGTCGAAGGGATTGTCAAGTGCAGGATTCATTAGACTTGTAAAAGCTCTGTACGAAGCCCAAGCCTTTTTACGGGAAGAAGAGAATGGAAATTTACAATTGTGTATTAACAATCGTGTCTTGAAGCAAGCCTTGATAGAAGGGCAAACTTTTGGATCTGTGGGTGTAACCCAACCTGTTGAAGCTCATGCAAATGTGTCTGATTATGCATTGGGCGATATTCTCGTACAAAATGGACACCCCATCACATCTGAGAGTCAAAAGTCGAGTACCATATAAAAGAGTTATACGATGTTTGAAGAAGAGACGCTTGCCATGGTACACTATTTGAGGGATTAGAGACTGTATTCACAGGGATCTACTTATATAAGAGAGACGAACAACATTGTTACCAACCCTTTCAATACTCAACTGAAACTGACTTCGAGCCAAGCAAAGAGGCAGAGAGACCTACCCGAACTTGATTGTGGGTTAGAACATAGGAAATGAGTGAGTAACCAGGCAACTGATGCCCTTAGTCAGAGAAATGATCATGCGATTCCGTACATGTTGACTCGTATACAAGCATGTCTAGAGGAAGCCTATTTGAGGGATTAGAAGCAAAAATCAGACATTGCTCGAGCTGGTTTAGAGGAAGCCTCGAAGTGGTAGAAAAAGTGAGCAGATAAGAAACGTTGCCCCTTAGACTTTCGTGTGGAAGATTAGATCCTTGTTAAACTGCGACCTAAACATACTCAATTTCGAAGACACAAAGATCACCACCTTGTGAGAAGATACGAGGGACTAGCAGAAGTGAAAGAAATTCTTACTGAGAGTGAGGAAAGGTAAAAGACCCACGAAAAGGGTACATGAATTCCTAGTGAAGTGGAAGAACCTCCCCATGGAAGAAACAAGTTGAAGACATACCAAAAACCTCGAAGCGTGGAAGTAGAAGATGAAAGAATTCCATCTTTGCCAGTCGACAAGGACGTCAACTAATTAAGTAGAGGAGAATGTCACAGCCATACTTATCCAGAGCGTATGCCCAAATAGCCCCAATTTATCTTATCTTTATGTCTTGTATTTAGTTTAACTAGTTGCTTTCTATTTTAAGTCATAAAGCTTGGGTGTGACGTTTTAGTATTTTCATATGCAAGCCTACCAGAGGTGAAAATATTCAAAATATACTATATGGGAGACATAGTGGTTGAATCCCCGTCCAAGCATTGTCGCACTCTTTGCAAGCAAACCTTTTTCTCTTGCAACTGATAGTCTTCAATGCATATTATAACGTTGATTTCAATGTATTTCTTTCTTTCTCGCGTTTTATAAACAATTTTCTCAAGAACGCGAAGGAAGGTTACATCATATGTCGAGTTTGTCCGTGACTTTTAGATTTTGATTGGTTGACTTGTTCATTGAGTTAGAACAAGTGTCACACAATCGTCCGTCTTGAGTTTGAAAGGCTACGATTGTGACACCTAGTGTGCGGCCAAGGCCTTGTTGCCCACCCATGCACGCCAAGCAGTATCATGACATGTTTTTGTGAGTTTTTAGATAATTTTGAAAGTTTTAAGTACTTTTTTTATGTTTTTAAGGTCAAAGGGAGTTAAATGGATTATTTTACCACATTTAGTGTTTTCCAAATGCTTTAAGGATTAACCTTTCATGTTAAGATTTATTGTCAAAAGAATTTAATTATTACTGTTACAAAGATTTATGAAAAGTATTTAGAAAACTACCACCACTGAGCTCGTTTAGCTCATCCTTTCAAAAAATTTTCCACTTTTCAAGTAGAAACCGTGTACTCGAAGCCTGATTCGTTATTATCTGTCTGCTGAAGGATTTTTTTTATTTATCGTATACGTCTTATTGTATTTACATTCAGTTAGTCCTTTGTCATTCAGAGTTAGGTTATAGAAAGGTTAGTTGTGGGTTTGTTTTGTGTAAATAAAGTTACATCCTGTCTGTATATAAACTTATCTAAAGTTTGTGTTAAATAAAAAGAGTTTCTTCAGTTATGTTTATACGTCATGTGTTAGTTTTCGTTGTTGTTCATTGTTTTATGGGTTAAGGTGAAGAGTCAGTTGGTGTCGTTCTTGAAGTGGGCGATATCGGTTGACTTTACACCACATCTTAGACCAAGCAAGCAGGTGCTCAGGGCGGAGTTTGACACCATAGACTTTAAATTATTAGTTACAAAGTTTTCTAGTTATACCATATAAATTGTGTCAACAATGTTTCCATTGAGAAACACAGTTTTCACATCCATTAAATGTAGCTGTAAGTCCAAGTGAGCTATTAATTTCGTAATTACCTATAAAGAGTCTTTTGATGAAACTAGAGAGAAAGTCTCTTTGTATTCAATGCCTTCCGTTTGAGTAAAACTCTTTGTGACAAGATGAGCTTTATATCTTTCGATTTTGCCTTGTGAATTCCTTTTGATTTTAAATATCCATTTACAACTTATGGATTTCACTCCTAATGGTAATTTGACAAGTTTCCAAAAGTCATTGTCTTTCATGGATTTTATTTCCTCATCCATATTATTTATCCACTTTTGAGAGTTAGAATTTCGTAGAGCTTGATGGAAGTTGATTGGATCATCTTCCATTAGATCCGTATTATCCTGATGTTCTTGATGAAACACAATATAATCATCTGAAATTGCACTTCTCTTTTCTCAAGTAAACCTTCTTAATGACACTTCTTGAGGTTGTTGAGTTTGAACTTCAAGTTTGATAGAAACTTCATTGTTGTTTTGTTCTATAATTGGTTCCATAGTGAAGTCGGGAATTGGAGCTTGAACATCATTTATGCCCGCATTATGAATGGAAATTAATTCCTCTTCAAAGACAACTTTATTTATGTTATCTTTCCCTCAAACTTAACATCCTTAAGGAATCTAGTATTTCCCATCTCAAAACACGATCTCGAAGTGGGATCATAAAACTTAAAACCCCTAGAAGGCTCAGAATACCCAACAAAAATAACATCTAATAGTTCTTGAGTCCAATTTTCTTTCATTAGGCTTGTAAGGCCTAGCCTCAACTGAACAACCCCAGACGTGAAGATGTTAAATACTAGGCTTTTTTTTCCTATCTACAACTCATAGGTACCTTATTGAGGATATATTGCGATCTTTAGTGTCTCATCCTATAGGGGTGACTAATCATACTTCTTACCATAGCCAAATGTTCTATATTTTGCCTTTCTGCGTTCATGATGGGTTTCCCAGGCATAGGGTATTGCAAGACGATTCCACATTTCTCTAGGTATTTGGCAAAGGGTCCTGGACGTTGTTCACCCAATCCATTATATCTACCGTACTATTCACCACCACGATCAAATTTGAGCACCTTAATTTTCTTTCCAAGTTGAAGTTCAACTTCAGCTTTAAAAGACTTGAAAACGTCCAATGATTGAGACTTCTCATGAATTAAATATAGGTACTCATATCTTGAATGATCGTCTATGAATGTAATAAAGTATTGTTGTCCATTTCAAGAAGCCATAGGAAATGAGCCACAAATGTCTGTATGTATTAGTTTTAAGATATCTGAACATTTGTTGGCACCTAATTTTCTTATGTTTGTATGTTTTCTCTTAATACATTTCACACAAACTTTAAATTTTCTTAAATCAAGGGAGTCAAGGATTCCATCTAACCCAAGTCTCTAAATTCTCTATTTAAAGATATGACCTAAACGCTTGTGCCACAACATAGTAGAATTCTAATTTAAGTTATGTTTTGTACCACATGATTTAGACAACAGAGCCTTGTTAGATAAAGCATAAGAATCAAGCATGTATAGGTTATCAATTAAAGAACCGATACCAATAAGCTTGGAGTTTTGAAAAAGACTAACTTTATTATTTCCAAAAGAACAAGAAAAAATGAAATTTGTCTAAACTGGAAATAGAAACTAAGTTTCATTTAAATAACTGTACAATAGAAGTCTCATTCAAATCCAAAAAATAACCAGTTTTTAAAAGTAATTTAAATTTGCTAATAGCTTCAATTGTAACTGCTTTGTCATCGCCCACATAAATAAATCTTTCAGTATCATTTGGCGGTCGACTCCATTGGCAACCCTACATCGATATACTTATGTGAGTAGTTGGACCAGAATCTACTCGTCAAGTATCTATAGGTACAGAGGCTAAATTAACTTTAGAATAAACCAAAGTAAGAAGTTTACCCTTCTTTACACACCATTTGGCGTACTTGGGGCAATCTTTCTTGAAATGTCCTTTCTTTCTTTTCTTTTATCTTTTCTCTTTTTTTTTCCAGAAGAAACAAGGATTCACTTTAGCTTGTTTCTTATTTTGGTGAGATGTCCCTTCTACAACATCTATAGGTTTCTTTTTCTTCTTACCATGAAAGTTAGTTGCCAAGTGAGCACTTTCTGTCATTTCTCTTAATCATATCTTGTTCTTGCACACATTGTGAGATAAGCTCATTAATATACTCTATTTATCCTTCTGAGTATTATAACTTATCTTAAACTAAGTGAATTGTGCAGGAAGAGAGATAAGTACCAGATGTACGAGTAAATTTTTATTTATCTTGATATCAAGTGCCTTTAATTTATCGGTGAGATTAGACATTTCCATAATGTACACACTTATGTTTCCATTGTCCTTATACCTCATGGAAGTTAAAGTAGTCAAAAGATTACTTATTTCCCCTTTTTCATCTTTAGCAAAATATTTTTCAATTTCGACAATAAACTTTTTGGCATTTTCACTTTCAGTGATAGAACCCTGAAAAGACTCTGAAATGGAGTGCCTAATAATCATCAGACACATGCGATTTGTCCGTTTTCACTTCTCAATATTAGGCGTATTCAGTTATTTCTTAGTAGAAGTAGGTTTATCTATCTTTAATGCAAGGTCTAGATCCATACATCAGAGAAGTATCTCTAGGTTTTCATTTAAAATCTTGAAATTCAATGCATTCAACTTAGGGATTAAATTTAGATTTCCAAATATTTGAGCAAGACTAACTAAACAAAGAACAAGCAAATGAATGATATGCTCACAATTAATGAGTGTTATAAAATAAAATATGACAAAATAATTTCACATATATGGTGGGCCCCTTTTATAAGATACCTAGCACAACATTGATGTCCAACCTTTGGGTAGAGACATCAACTATAATCGATACTCTCAACGTAGTAATCAAAGTACTTACAGTAAACTTTGTCAAAAAATTAGTCTTTCTTTAGACTGACTATTTTTTACCTGGGCAATCCTTTTAACTGTCACCTACTCATTACCACATGCATACTCATAATTTGGCCAAATGATTATCTTCCTTTGGGTCGATAATTATTCACATAAATCAATGAATATGCACATCCTATATTCTAAAATTAAGCTAATCTAGATAACACAGGCTACTTTGGCAACATGTTATTTTGACTAATTCAATATAAAATATAAGACAAAATAATAATATTTTTATTCTTGTAAAAAAAATAATGGAGGAAGAACACCAAATAATCTGTACCAAAATTCACCCAATAATTGGATACATTAAAATACAATTAATGTAACATAAACATGTGAATATTCCAAAAAACTATCATTCAAGTTTAATCCATAGGATGATCAATTAATCTTTAATCTATTAATCTTGATCAAATCAAACATGAATTCACGATATGATTAATCAAAACTTGAATCTAGATTAATTAAACTTCAAACAATAATATGATTAATCAAATCTTGAATCTAAAATAATTAGACTTAATACCATGATATGATTAATCAAATCTTGAATCAAGAATAATTAAACTTAAAACCACAATATAATTAACCAAATCTTGAATCAAGACAATTAAACTTCAGAAACCATAATATATTACATTAATCAAATCTTGAATTAAGAACCATTAAACTTTAAAACTACAATATGATTAATCAAATCTTGAATCAAGAATGATTAAACTTTGAAACCACAATATGATTAAATCAAATCTTGAACCAAGAAACCAATACGAAACAAACATATTCCAACAATTCAACGTGAAATTCATACTCTGATACCACTTGTTGGGATAAATACTTTAAATCTATATAATAGATTAACTGAAGATCATTCATGCCAAATTGTCAAGAATATGTTACATACCAAATTTCATTGGTGATGGCTATAAAATGACTATTGTCTTCCTCAACCAAAACCCTGAATGCCCTTAGTAGGATCCTTCTCTTGATGGGATACAAGAAAGACCGAATGCTTATTGTTTTGGTTTATCAGGGATCATACCTTTAAGTCTCTTTATATAGTAGTTCAATTAGGATCCCCATTAAATTCTTAGGAATCTTGGGTCTTAATTAAATAGATCACATAATAGGCCTAATTTATTAAAATAACCTAATGTGATAAATTATTAATTTACATACATATCCTACACTTATATGTATTATTTAAATATATCTAAAAATAATGTCTTCCTAGATACTAATCATGACTTATGGACCCATTGTCATATTAAATTAACCTAATGGGTCCCACACAAAAGAACTAGGTCGAATTTGTCTTTGGACTGGGTAATTAATAAACCCAATTGAAGAATTGAAAGCTTATTAGGAAACCCTAGGAAACCTATAAATAAAACCTTTGGCGTTTTATTTGATTTACGTGCAAAAGATATAAATTTGTTCGACACAGAGAGAAAAGAGTCGAAATTTCCATTTTATGAAGTTCTAGCAGACTTGAATTCGAGGAGTCGAATTTTCAATTCATGTGTGGATGCTGTTAGAGAGTGCTAGTGATTTCATAACGTTTTGGTGATACAAATTTAGAGGATCGTTCTTATCATAGCAGAGGCAATTCAAATTTGGAGAGTTACTCACATCGGTGCAAAAGTATGTATATTCATGATTTAATTGTTTATGCACTATTTGTTTACATTCTAGGGTTAGAAATTTTTTCTTTTGTTAATTTCGCTACGTCTAGCCCTAGTTCCTTTACCAACACCAACATAATCCTTGATCGTTCTGAGCAAGGTAGAATAAAGCGCACAGATACACAAAAATAATTTGTTAATATGCCAAGATGCGTTTCTCATGCCTTACAGTCAACAAGAGTCAAGCATGCAATCAACAATACTTATCTAAAAACAAGCAATCAATTGATGCAAATATCAGAATTCTTTCCTCAGATCTATTCATGCATAAACACGACCAAAACCCTTCTACTTAGGCCTAAACAAAACCCAAAATAGACTTAAAGAACTCTTTATTCATTTTCCTCTACTTTGACAAAAGTAAAATTTAAATGCAACTTTCTAATGCAAAGTGACAATGTCAAGTAATCAAATAAACCAACTTCAATTCCTATTCCCTTTTCGCTTTTTATTCTTTTTGCATCATTTTTTTTCTTTTTTATATGCCTATTCTGGTAATCTTGCCTTCATTTAGATATAAAGTATATATTTTTGGACAAGACCCATTCAAAGCTCAATTCATGCTAGGCAGGATTTCAATGGCATTAATATAAAGTTGATTTATTTTCACATATATTTTTTTTACAAAAGGTAGGAAAATCGATTGGTATAGTCTTTACTCATGCATTACTAAATTGACTTTAGCAAGACCTTTCGAGGTGGTAGCAAACGTACAGACCTTATAAAGTCACTCTAAGAATGCAAACATATTGACTTTTTTGATAGTTAAGCTAAAGACTCAAGTGTGCATGAGAGATGGAAGAAAAATTTTAAATTATACTAAATATCATAGTTATTTTGTTTTCATATATTGCTTCATAGATACAAGACTCTAAGAGTGTATCATAGGCAAGTCATCAAGAAGCTCAAGACAAAAAAGCAAGTAAAAAAAACACATACAATAGCTCAAGCTTAGATGTGAGGCCTTAATCGCCTTCTATCTCATGTGATAAGATTCATGCAACAATATTGGACTATGTGATGAGATCGTTAGGCAGCAAAAGAAAAGTGAAAAGTATCTTGCCTTTTACGTTTAAGCTACACGTCGTAAAGGCTACGCGCTGAACTGTTATGCGTTTTTAGCCTCCTTCACAAGGAAGTAGTGATGTCATTCTTGTGTAAGAAAGTTGGTGATTGATTCGACTCTACTGCCCAATCCAAATTCAAGATAATAAAATGAAAGGGACATATGACATTCTGACATTGGACGAATTATCACCAACGACAAAAGTGATCATTCCAACATGAGAGACTTCACCAAAGAAGGTCTCTATATATATGAAATCCAGTCATTTTGAAACTACTTTTACGTTGAGCTTACATAAGAAAGAATCGAGATAATTTCTAAGATTTTAGAGATCCTAAACATTAAGTTTGAATTTGGAAAGAATTGTAAGGAAGCTATTGACTAAGGAGCTAGTTGAAGAAGTTAGCTGAGTGAGATTGTGATTGGTTCTTCCTATAAAATGTTTCTAAAATAAAAAGGTTTTCTAAATGTGTTTAAATCCTTAAATATACTTTTGATTGAAAGTATGAATCATGCAAATTGACATATGCCTTCCAATTCCTAAAAAGCATGTAATTTATAAATGAATTAGACTTGATATGAACTAGAATAATGTGATGAGATGATGAGTATTTGAGAAATGCATAAGACTTTATATAAATTGAAATGAGGAATGAAATTATTTTTTGTACCCTATGTGATGTGATGTCTCACATATGCTGTGTGTTCTGGTATGGGATGCCTTATCCTTGTTGTGTGATTTGGGATAAGATGCTCTATTCTTGCTTTGTGATTTAAAATGAAATGTCTCATACTTACTGTGTGATCTAGTATGGGATGCACTTTGCTCGCTATGTGATATGACATTGAAATATGCATTATGTGTAATAAAATTGATGGAACCTACTAAATGCGTTCAGACTACTCTGCACAGCTGCAACTTAGCAAAAGAGTGTGTGTAAACGCTTAAGCTGAGAAAAGGATACAAAGATGTAATTAAATAAGCAAAATGAGTCTATGAGATGATCTGTATATAAGATGCATATTATGCAATATCATTTGCATTGAAAGAGTTGAAAAAGAAATGATTTCCATACGAATTACTACGAATGATTAAAAGTAATAATTTCCACATGATTTATGAACATTATTTATAAAATTGAGATGTTGCAACTCTCCCAATGTATTGACTTATTTGAATTAAATTCCATGTTTTGCTAATTGAAATGATTTATAACGCGTTAAGGCAAAATTGATTTGTTAAGAATGTTGATAAAAGACCCCACTCACTAGAGACTTTCATCTAACCTTTCAAATTTTTTGTTTTAACCCTTTGGTAAAGAATAATATCCAAAGTTGAATTTGTAACTTTGAAAGCCTACTGTATCAATCGTGAAACACATCATTTGGTAATGACCATTGTCAACTTACATAGCATATAGAAGCTAGGCGAGAAGAGTTAAATATTGTCTTATGTTGTACTTAGTTTCTTTAAACTTGAAAGAATGTATTGTTGTCAAATATTCTTTTGAAGCATTATAAATGAAAATTTTCTACTTTCAAAGTAAGTTTTCATCTTACATTAATTGGTTGGTTGTGTTTATTTCACTTACTAGGCGTTTTGCGTGTCATCTTGTAGAGGGCCTCATGTAGAATGTCTAGGCGGTCATGTCTCAACTTGGTCACATAGAGTGACTTTGGGGCACGACATGACATTAGATGCTCAAGAGCTCAAGCAAGAATACAGACATACCCTACCCCTAACTTAAAATCTAACATTGCCCTCAATGTGATAAAAACAGAAAAGACAAGATCAAAAAGAAAGGAAAAACAAAAAACATCCCTGAAATTTTTTAAATAATGGATGGATGGGTGTCTGGCTCTACAAAAAGATATTCTCCCAAAATTTACAAAACAAAGAATGATAGAAAGAATTAGATCAATAAAAGAAAAAAAAACCAGAAAAGGAACCTACACTAAGAAAGCAATAAAAATCTTGACTGCCTCCAAGTAGCACAAATTTTTAAGATAATTATGTTTGATTCTACTTGGCTTCATCAACCACAACCATCATGAAAGGTAAAAAATCTCGAATCTTTACCTCCACTTAGGAGGTGGGCCACTATTTTGAAAGATTCAAGAACTTGAACAAAAAGGATTATATTAGTAGTAATAGTGTTAGAGATATAAAACAACTCAACAATATTATTATGCCAAAGCATTAGTGATCCTTTGTCCACATCTATTACAACTTTCACTCTCTTCAAAAAAAGGTCTACCTAACAACATAGATAGATCAGAAGAGGAAGAATCAACATTCACATTAATCATATAAAATTTTGCAAGAAAGGATAAAACTTTTACTTTAACTAGGACATGTTTGACAAAACCTAAGGGCCTAACAAGGGAGAAATTGACTAACTGCACTAATATGTAGAGTGGTGATAGATATGAGACTAAAGTTCAAAATAAACAGGGGCATGCATGATATT
>JBBPDI010045896.1:0-20983 GCA_037974545.1 Cucumis variabilis
TGAATTGGAATGTGAATGTCCTAATTAGGGGTTAATTTGGGGTATTTATAGGGAGGAGTGGAGGAAATGGGCCCTAATTGAATTTTTAAGCCCATATCAAAAAGAAAAAAATGAAAAATTGGAGTAATTTCGGAAATTAAAAGGTTATTTACGAAAATGCCATTGGAAAAATGGGAAAAAAGAACATTTGCGTCGGCTGGGATTAGAACTTGGGTGGCTGAGGAGGCGCACGCGCTAGGATCTCACTACGTGGCACGCGTACAGCCGTCGGATTGATGAGACACGGATTGAAGGAAATAGGTGGTAATTATTCATGTGAAGAGAAATTCGAACCCGCTACTTCAAGGCTGGACGCGCGCGTATGAGGAGCTGACGCGTGTCCCTCTTCTTTGATATTTACCAAAATGCCCCTTTATGTTGAATTTGCCCGTTCTCCTTCGTTTGAACTCTGATTTAAGTGATTTTTGTGTCGTTGAGTTTGTATTGAAGTCTACTTTCATATTTTGTATTAAAAAATATAAAAATAGTGAAAATATGTATGATAAAAATTGAGAGTATGCTATTTTTAAATGAGTCAAAATTTATCCCAACACCCATAAACTATAAGCTCGTCAATCCTACCATCAGTATGGGGTTAATCACATGTATAAAATAGGTCTCATGAAATATTCGGACATGGATAAAAACATTTGAAAACATGAAAACATTTCCTTGAACTTGATCATGAAAGCATTCCTCATAATGTAACTTGAATAACAGTCCATAGACATTTTACCATAAATAATAACTTGATAATATCTTTGAAATTATGTTCATTAGACATTTTACAAACTATTGCTTGTAAAGCTTGCAATCATGTTTAACAATATCATTTAGAAATCAATGTGTTACTCACAATACTTGTATAGATCCTTAGCCAAAAATTCCACCTAATCCTCCTTATCCTGAAAAATTCATATTTTATCCTTAAAGAATTCATTGAACATGAAAATATCCAAAACTTCTCTTAAATTTCCCAAAAATATCAAGACAGCCCAATGGTGCCCATTGACCTGGTGAATAGGGTTGGTCGCGCGCACATGGCCTAAGGCCTGCCGCATGCTAACCTCACTGAGTTGTGGCAGCATGCCACGTGCTAACCTTGCAATGGGGTTACCGCATGCGAGCTTGTCGTCTACCCCGTGCACCCATCGTGTGCGTTGGTGCTCTTCGGACACTGCGTGCGCTGCGTTAACCACTTAAGGTAGGGTTATGCATACAACTTGAGCTAATGTGTCACACCTTGATCTGCAAGACAATCAAAGCACAAGAAGTCGTACGGATAGGATGCGATTTAGCTTGAAACTTTGCAATTGGTCTTATCACCTAGCTTATCCTCAACTCATTTTCAACTACCAAACGAAACTCAAAATACAACGAAAGTCAACTTTAAACCCCAAGTACAATATGTAACACCCCGAGCTCTAAGGTATTTTATTTTAATTAAATTGCCTTATTATTTCAAGATTTTAAAATTTTGTTGGATGTTATTTTATTACACTTAGTCTGAGAAGAGAATTTTCTCTAATGAGAAAGAAAAGAGTTGAAGGAGGAAAAAGAAATTGGAAAGGTAATAATAATAATATAATATATTAATTATTATTATTAATTATTTAATTTAAAAAGAAAAGAAAAGAAATTTCTCTTCTCCGTCCCGTGCGCCCCACCTTCTTTTTCTCATTTCTCTCCTCTTTCCGTGCCCTACCCGCCGCGGGCCGCCACCCCACCTTCTGTTTCCGTTTAGTTCAGTAGCCAACCACCGACCGTTCCGTCGTCGCTTGCCTCGTCGTTGGTATGTTTCTTTTTTCGACAGATCTGAAGCCAGCCGCCACATCCGTTTGCACATAGCCCCTCTGGCATCTACGTCGCCGTGTTCCTCTTTAGGTGACAGGGAACGTTACCAGCTGACCTAAAATCCTATCAGCGTGAGTACCCAGTTGGAGATGCTGTCGTCTAGACCCGCGTCGCTGTATCCCTTTGTTGTCAATTGTAAGGAAACTGCTAGTCACTCGTCCCAGTTGCAAACCACAAGCCGATCCTTTTCTCCAAGCCAGCTTTCGGTTCTGTTCTGCACTATTTTCATTTGGGCTCCATCACCGCTGCCGCTATTTTGTGGTGAGTTCATTGGTAAGGAGAAATTGTGAGTTCTGTTGTTTTCGTGCCTATCGTTAAATGTTAACTGTCGGACTTGATCATTGGAGAAATGCTTAATGCTTGAAGGTACACACTTTGAATCAGGGAAAGAATCCTTGATTTTTTTCCAAAGGGTTGAGGTGGAGTTCGACTTTCCATCGACTTGGGTAAGTTGCCAATTTCACATTGAGTTGATTTAAGTGGTTGATGTGTTGGAGAAATAATGAGTAATTATCTTGATGTTTAGGTTGTTTTTCGTGGATTTTGGTGCGGTTAGGGAGCTTACCTAACGTAAGGTAAGGGTTTCTACTACCGATCTCTACAATAGAATTGAAAGATGTTGATTGTACAATATGGCTGACTGAAATATATATAGATGTTGATGTGATGACAAAAGTAGTGTATGACTAGCTAATATGCTTATGTGAACATGATGATTAACGCCTAGAATGGGTGTTTAGTATATTAAAGTATAGGCAGAGTACTTGTGAACCGAGAGAGGCGTTATGTATATAGGTTATTTGTCTGATGTGTTGGGTTGTTAGTGACTGTTATTGTGATAGAACTAAGTAAGTTAAATGTAAGTGTGTTAAATTGGGACGTTTACGTAAAGAGGTGGTTGAATTGTAATGGGAATGGACTGATTATATGTTTAGAATGGACTAAGGAGAAATTGGTAACTTTGTCCATTGGGTAGTGTGTTCTTGCAGGGGTCCTATGGAATCACCACATGTTGTGCATTCTTTGGGGCACTAGATTGATACGTGCTTCCTGCAGAACACTAGACTGATATATATGTCCTGCAGGGCATTAGATTGATTATATGTGTTCCTACGGGATCACAAGACTGATAAAGTGTAGGGCACCCCCAATAGGAAGTTAACAGTTTTAATTGTCCCCTACGGGACCAGTAGTGGGTCTTTTATTGGATATGTTTATACTTATCCTTTTATGTTTAAATTTTTCAAGTAAAGGTAACAAGGGAGGTGGACTGACGAGGGACAAGAAGGAGCCGTGATTGTCATAGGAGAATGTCCTTCAAACTGCTTTCGCTTATTGTCGATGTTTTAATTGGTTCTTCCTTAGTAGTTGAGACTGTTAGGGGTTTCTTTTCGTGATTTAACTTTCTTTTTTATATTTAAATTGAACTTTCAAAACTTTGTTTGAATTAGTGCTCAAACTTTTATAAATTTTCCTTGTCGTTTTGAAAATTTTATTTAAACTTATCCAGTTTTATGTTTAAGTATGAGACTGGTATTCAAGTAACAATATCAGTTTAATTAGAGAACTTTGATCGTTACACAATAAGTAACGTAATCAACACTTACACTTTATTAATAACAGACGTTTAATACAACAATTGACCAAAATAAATAACCTTAAGCAAAACTCTTAAGCGTGTGGTGGCTTTCTCAACTAGCCGCAAGCTCTTCAACCTTCTTCTCTACTTGGCCTAAATACCCAATCTTGGAAGATGAACTTTTAAAACATAAGTCTAAAAGACTTAGTGAGGTTTTGTGAAATTCTTTTCGCAATACCTTTCTATAAATCATTTCGCCAAATCAACATTTTAACACAAATAAGTTTATTAATAAACACATCATTTTGCAAACATTTTGCATCAAGCATCATCTCGCATAAACACACATTAGTCACAATCATTCCTTTCGTTAAGGATCCAAAATCATTCTCTACGCTTGGTCTCATTACCTAAAGTTTAGACTACTGTATCAACAGCATCCTAGAACATACATATCCGTCCTTGTTGCTCAGACCGCCTAACACAATGCAGTCCTTTTCTACATTGGCCGACTTCACTCCACCATGCAGGTCTTTTCTACATGGATGCCTTTAACTTTATGTGCACATAACAATTACCTCATTTAAGGAAGCAACTAATGGTTTGAAATCCATTTCTTAATCAATATCATAGTCATCAAATCAAGTTTAGACATTGTAAAACATGTTTGAAATCATTTAAATACTTTAAAAGAACACTTTGAAAGAAAGCACTCACTAATCCATACAAAATAAAAACTTCTCTTCTCCTTCTCGCGAAACAACCACAACATTTAACACCTAGTTTTTCTTCTTTTTTTTGCAAGATCAAAATGGTAGCACTTTAGCTCCTTAACAAAATATATGTGCTTACTTAATGACCTAAATCCTTTATTTATACTACTCTTTAACTTGGATTAGTCATCCTTAAATTCTTGTCCAATTGCTAGCTCCTACTTAAAACTTTACACGTGTAAAATTAATATTTATCTTAGTCATGCTTTTATACTTAATCTTACACGTTAACCCCTGACATCTTCTTTCCAAATCTTTCTTCTTGCCTAACTCCATTTCGCGAATAACTTTAACCACTTAACACATTTTTTCGAAACTCTTAACACAATAACTTTTTTTGCGAACTAACCACCTTTTCTCATAAATACTCTTTCTCTTGTTAGTGTTTAAACTTATAGGACTAACTGCAAATCCTTCTTTTCTCAAAACTTTCTCATGAATTAACTTCTTAATCGCAAAACTTATACTTAACCATATACTTTTTTATCACTCAATCCTTTCTGCGGATTGATTCAAACGGCAACTTCTTATTGTGAAGTCTTACTTCAAAACGACCTCTCTTATCCAAAACATAAATTTCAAAACACTTAGCCAGATTTTACTTCTTATGTTCAAATTAGAAACAGGTCTCACAACATGTCTTCCCGCTCAGCTGTGCCATGACATTATCATGTGTGTGCAACCTAGCCCAAAATAACCTCTATGACCAAAACGCACGTCCATCTCGCCTACACATGCATGACTCACGACCACTACTTAGAACACTGATTAACTTATAAAATCATGACCTAACTTTGAAAAATCATAACATAAAATCTATAATTCTTTTGACAATACTTCCTTCTACAAAGTTGCTCTAAATTATCATAAATTTCTTACCACAAATGTTTGAAGGAAAATTCCAAGTAATGAGTCCTGTAGTCCTCTGAAAGTGTACCTTGCTCAGATTACTCGAGAAATGATCTTCTCATCAGTGGCAAATTCAAAAATTTTATATAGGGGAGGCACCGGGCACTATGTAATAAACACACTAAAAAATGTTTAAAAAGTATCTCGACGTTTCACTGATGCTCCAATAATATTCACTACATTTGTAGCAATAAAAAAAGATTGGCAATTTCCACATGATTTTTTGTAATGTAAATATGTGAATTTAAAATTTTCACCAAAATATAAAAGAAAAAAAATAATACCTTTTTCATGGAATATTGTTGAGAGAGTGGAAGTTTGAATCACCAACTTTGTTGTATTTTTTTAAATTTTTGTTAGATAACAAATGAGGGCTAGAAAATAAGTTAAGGTTTTATATTTTTCCTCTTTTTAAAAAATTATCTTCCTCTTAGGAAATCATTGAAATTTAGGAAGAAAAATCAAATTATCTTCCTTTTAGAAAATCATTGAAATTTAGAAAGAAATTTTATATTGGAGAAAGAAAATAATTGATATTTGAGAAAAGAAGTTTATTGATGTTTTGAATAAAATCTATACTGTGATCATTTAGGAAGAAATTTGATATTTGAGGAAAGAAAATTATTGATATTTGAAATAAAAACTATTTCGTAAAAATAATTGTAGCAGACAAGATTTGAACTCACAACTAAAGGATAGTGCAGGGGTACAACTACTACAATAGAAGCAGAATTTAGATAAAAGGAAGCTAAATTTAATATATATATATATATATAGTAATTTAATACTTCAAAATTAATATTTAAATACATAATCAATAGTGTGAGGGGGGCATGCTCCCCTGGCCCCTTAATAAATCTGCCACTGTTTCTCGCCTTTTCTTGATCAAAATGAAAACCTCCTTGAATCCAAAATGCACAGTAGCCCTTTTTCACAAACTAGACTAAATTTATGAACTTTTCAAACCAATTTGAGTGATTTTGCAGGAGTAAGTTGTGAAAAATTCATTGCTGAAGTTGGCCTATTTATAGAGTTTTTTTGCATGAGATTAAGGTGACACTTAATCCTTGATTAAACTGACTTCTTAAGCGTGTACTTACACCTCAGCATCTCCTCCACATCCTCCATGGCTTTAAAATACATGATGACATGGTTAAGACACTTGGATTTACTTTTAACCGATTGCTTAAAGCATGCCACATGTATGTCTTAATCGCATGGCTAACCTCCATGGCTTCTTCACATAGCTTGGCCGTCCAACGACCTTCCTCGTCTAACCTTGCTTCCTCACCAAAAAAGCCTTATGCTAACCTCTAAATGCCTAGCCAAACGTCTAGAGAAGCCTTCCATGCGTGCATCCTTCCTTGTGTAGAAGCCTTCCTCGTGTGGACAATCTCTCATGGACAGCCTTCCTTGCGTGGATAACCTCTCATGGACAGCCTTAAACTCAAAGATAACCTCTTTGGAGGTTATCTCGCCTAGCATTGCCTAACTTCAAGTGCATGGCTTTTTTTGTGTTTGTCTAGCTGTCCAACACAAGTCTCAAATGCCTAGCCTTAAATGCAAGCTAACCTCTTTAAAGGTTATTTCCCTTTGCTTGTCTGCCCAACAAACATCATTTAGAGTTTATATGTCTCCTTTGGCCGTTCATTCTAACCTCTAAACGTGCAATGTGCCATTCTTTGACACTTAGTCAATTTTCCAACTTTTCTCTTATTTTCAATTTCAAAACCTAAATTTCATGTATTTTTACATTCTTTTCCCATCAATTTCATTTTCTCTTGTTCTTTACTAAGCTTAACAAATTCCAAAAGTTCAAAACTTTTTGGGTTTCACAATTACGATACTGCATATTAAGGATAAGAGATTAATAAGCAATTCAAGATTGCTTGACGAAGATATTGTAAGTGGTCATTGATTAAGGGGATGTGATTCTATTAATGTTACGACATAAGTGTTTTTACACAATCCTTAGTTTTGATGTTTGTGAGTCGATTCATGGTCAGTACATTGGTTCATGTTTAAAGTGTTGTACCATATGTCATAATATTGTAATGGTCAATTACTATACAAGCAATATAATCTCTTATCATGAGTCTAACGCTCCCAAATGTAGATGTTGAGTCATAGAACTTGGTTACCAAAGTTCGATGTGTTCTCTGTGCTTTTATGTGCTTTCGTAGTTGTCGTTCTTTCTGGTATTAACTATCGATACAACAAACAATACAACAATAACTAACTGTGTGTTTCCCAATTAGTATCAGAGTGCGTTTACTACTGGTTCATTGAGTTTTCAATGGCGTCAATCAGGAACGGTGGGTCAACAACTCAAAGCGTCAGATGTCATGAATGCAAAATATCCTCTGATGGCGAGTTTAAGGAATTTGGGAGAGCCCTTATCAGTATTATTGCTGCATATGAATCTATTGAAGATGGTTGTTCTAATGGGCATAAGGAGTTTTCTATGTATAGTGAATAGCAGAGAAAGTCATTATGTGCAACTCCAGTCGGAGATAATTTAGTCAAGAAATGAAAAGAAGATTAAATCGTTCTGAAACAACTAAAAGAAAAAACATAAATTTTGATGGAGGATAGTCATTGTTACTTGTCTTTTATTGCAACTCTCAAATCAGAACTGAAATATGCTCATCATGAGTTTGAATCTTTGTCTAAGTATGCCAAGATGCTCACATTTGGAACGAAAAGTCTGGACAACATTTTGAGTGATGGAAAATCAAGATGTGAAATGGGGCTGGATTTCTCTGAAAACTACTCTACTAGCACAAAATCCTCTACTTTGTTTGTTCGAGCGTCCAGTAATGTTGACAATGGTATTGATGTTTCAAGAGTCAAAGAAGAACAGTCGGTGGCTAAACATAAGAGAAAGAAATGGGTCTATCATTTTGCGAAAAGTTTGGTCATATACAACCATTTTAATATAAATTTTATAGTTTTTATAATAAAAGATCTTGTGGAAACATAAATAGAAATTTTTTTTTGCTTGTACAAATTCTAAGAGAGTAGAGAGTGAAATTAAATTTTTTTTTATAGAAATATAACGTGGCTTCTATCTCTGTACATGATTCGAGCTCATAAGACTAGGACTTTGATAATGGGTGTTCTAGACATATGATTGAAAACTCAGTTTTTTTCTCAGAATTCATGGAATGCAATGCAGTGTTTGACATGTGATTTTTGGTGATGGTGTAAAGGACAAAGTTATTGGAAAAGGAAACATGAGTAAACAAGAATTACCAATTCTAAAAGATGTCAGGCCTGTAAAGGGATTATCAGCAAATTTGATTAGCATTAGTCAACTATGTGATCAAGGTTTCAATATTAATTTCTTAAAAGGCAGATGTCTTGTGACAGATAAGGATGAGACTCTCATCGTGACAGATACACGATCTTATGACAATTGTTATTTGTGGACTTCTAATTTTTTTAAATTTGGTGCAGCATTTCTAAGGACTATGAGTTTATGCCCTCTTCTAAAAAATGCAAAAATGCCTTGTAGCAACTAAAGTTTTCTTATCTAGGAAAGCAAAAATTGGTTAAGCTTTCTTTTGAAAATAAGATATTTGTTGAGCTTCATATGATGTGTGATGAAATAATTGTTAAGGTTGCTTTTATTGAATCTTTGGTTTATGTTGATTTTATTAATAAGCCTTCTGTTTTTGGAGTGGTGTTGCGACATGGATACGTTTGGCATCAATATCCCAATTTCATTTTCCTGTCTACTTCTGCTTTTGTGTTTTCTCAGCATCTTACTATTTTGTTTGCTATTGATGTAGCTGGCCTCGAACTGAAGACCATGGCCTTAAGTTTTCAACTGTTTCAAGGTGCATATGTTCTTGATCTGCCTCTGATTTTTGCCTTGCTTTTAGTGGTTCTCGCCCTTCATCCTTTGATATCCCCTCTACTAGGTGAGTGCTTCCTACTCCTATGGTGTCTCATGGTCTTCAACTACTTTTTGAGGAGTCTAGGGCTCTTATGGATGTTATGTGAGAGTTATCTACTCGTCGCTCTTCTGTGGATTCTTTGTTGCAAGATATTCAAAGGATGGTGGCTTCAGCTGCTGACCATGCTTCTGCGCCTCCCTATTAACTTTATTTGTCAACAAGTAAGGGGGAGATTTGTGGTTGTTTCTTTATGGTTGTTGTTTGTTTTGGCCTCCGTGAATGGATAGGAATCTGTTTTTTGTTTGCTACTTTACCTGTTCTGGATCTGGGTATATATATATATATATGTGTGTGTGTGTGTGTGTGTGTGTGTGTGTGTGTGTGTGTGTGTGTGTGTGTGTGTATTATTTTACTACGTGTTTAGTTTTACCTATGGCTTTACTGTTTTACATCTCAGTATAAAATTCTTTGTTGTTTCTGGTTCACTTGTATATGTGTTTTTGTTGGTAATTTGTTGTTGACTTTGGTTGTTTTTGTAAGACAAACTAAAGGGGGAGAATGAATGTGATTATGGCTATTGGGTTGCTCTTGATGTGGTTATGACTATCAGTTTGTTTAGATCGTTCCCATGGTCAAAGTTGTCAAAGCTCATTGGATTGTTATAGGATTTGTGTTAATTTGGGTGTTCTCAATGATGTGTTTTGTTTTGCCTTAAAAAAATAATCAAAGTGGAAGATTGTTATTGAGGTTTGCTGGCTTATTTTATTAAAGACGAAATTGGAGCTTAATTTCCTATAGAGTTAATAGGGATCTTTTTAAAAATATAACAAAGCGAAAAAATATTTACACGATATATAACAATTTCAAAAACGAAAAATCCCCACAAGCCAATAATGGAAAATACCAAAAATTTCATGTCATTAATTGGCATCTAGCGCGCGTAATATATTTGGAAAACGATTGTTTAGACTTGACTATTCTTACCTACACGATCGTTTAGATTTGATCATTTAGATTTGGGTAGCCAAATCTAAATGATTTTTTTCATAATTTTTTTGTACACGATCGTTTAAATTTGAGTAGCCAAAATCTCAAGTATTTTTTCAAGATGTTTTGGAACTCAATCATTTATGTTTGGAAAATGATCGTTTATGTTTAGAAAATGATCGTTTATGTTTAGAAAATGATTGTTTATGTTTAGAAAATGATCATTTATGTTTGGAAAACAATCAAACAGCCCTTTAAAGTCTCCTCCATAAAGTCTCGAAAAATAAAAAGGTTTTTTGGGGGAATATTTGCCGCTCAGAGCTCACCTTCATTGATGGTATTCCCCTTATTGCTTGATTCACCCACTTGTCGCTCCGACTTCCCTCTAATGTTAAGTGATGGATACTACCTCAGTTGTGGCTTTGGTGGTACCGAGCAAGGTAGGGATTGAGGTAAATTTTCTTCCTTCTCTTTCACTACTGATGATGAGCTTTTCGGTCTCTGATTTACATGTATATGTGGATTGCATTTTTTTTCATATTCTATTTCGTATTCATTGAGGCCGAATGAATGTGCTGAATTTTTTGTTTTTTGTTGATGTGATGTTCTTCTTATGTCTTCCACTGCCAATGATGAGATTTTTTTCTCTGATTTACATGTATATATGGATTGCATTTTTTTTGTTCCATGTTTCGTTTTGTACTCATTCAAACTGAATGAATGTGTTGTTTAATTTTTTTTTACCGATCCTGATTTTCTTATGTCTTGTCGAAATTCTTTTTATTAGCTTTACATATGTAATTTAACTTCCTTCTTTGTGTGTAAAATGCGGCCGTATAGGTGTATTTTTTTCCCTTTTTTATGTGTGCCTGCCAGTGAATACTTGTTTGACCATCTTCTCTTGCCTGTGTTGTCCACTCCACGCTTCATATTTCACAGTGATGTCAATTTTTTAGTTGAGGTCTTGAATGCATCATTAATTTTTTTGTCTTCCCTTTCTATAGATACATCATCCCTCTTCCTTACTTGTTATGGTTCAGTGCTGTTGTTGACTGTTGTTTTCCATTCCTGTGAATCTTTTGGTTTTCCATTCCATATTGTTATGTATGTTCTGTATTTGGCATCCATGGTATACTGTCATATTTTCATTACGTGTTTTCCATACCTTTCATATCACCACATTTGTTAAGATTTCTATGTCTTTCATGTCACCACATTTGATAAGGTTTTCATGCCTTTCATGTCACACATTTGATAAAGTTTCTATGTATTCATTTCTTTTCTCCATATACTGTGTTCATAACATGCCTTTCATATCACTTAGTTCGATGCATTGCATAATGTGATGACATTTATTTCTACATATGAAGTTCGATTTAAAAATATTGAACGAACTTCCTTTCTTTGAGGCAGAAAACAAACTTTTCCCAAAGCTCACTTTTTAATTTCCATTTAACTGTTAACTGTTTGTTCCTATGTCGTTCATACGTGTGGTTAGGTCCATAGTAAAAGGTATGCTCTGCCACCACTTTTTACATTTTTTTCTTGGTCGCCATAAAAATCAAGAGTTGGTTGGCCTTATGTATGTTTCATCGTTGTCTCCTGTAATGCGATCGAGTACGTAGATCAAAGTTTCAAGGTACTAGGGTTTCTACATATTCCACTGACGTAGGTTATTTTCTGTTGTATGTACATGTGTTTTGTTTAGTATGTACCATGTATGAACACTTGATCGAAACAACATTGTAATTGGACATTCATTTCACGCTGCATAAATTTAATGCGGGTGAAAATTTTATTTTATTTTTTATATAGATGCATTTGCCATGTTCCAATTTGTGTTTAGCTTGTTTTAGGTTTAGATTGGTTCATCTTGGTTCCTGAGGTACTTTTTGAACACTTCTAAAAGTTGCTTAGGTGTTAGAAATAAATTTGTGTATTGTCAAAAAATTTCCATAGTAAAGTAAGTACCATAAATTAACTTTCACTCCTGAGTTTCTTTGTTTTTTTTTGTTATATCAATTTTTAGAGTCCTAATTTAAAAATTAAACTTTCTAGAAATTATTGTTATAGAAAAAATAAAAAACATCCAAGAACCTATTTAACATCTTTGTTAAAGTTTTTTTAATCTACTTTATATACAAAATTAATGGCTCTAAAAATCCTAGAAGATACTTTTTAAAGTTGAGAAATTTACTATACTTTTTCATACTACAAAAGTTACATTATATAGAAACGAAAGGAGTCTAGTAATGAAAGTAGTCTAAGAAATCAGACCTAAAACGATATGGATTTTGAATTGCATTGCATCGCAAACTCATTCCATCACAAATCTTTAAAACAACATGACAATATTTTTGAGTTAATTGTAAGATAGTGCCTCATTTAGTAAGCCCGTGCACATGTTGTGGAATCTATTTAATCAAATTCGTTACTAGGTTACCCCTTAGCGTAGCTTTAAATGGATCCCACCAAACTCACTGCAGTTTTAACTATCTTCACAATCGCCCAATGGCAGTGGCTGCTAATGTTGGATGCACTATTGAATGACCACAAGAGGCTATCTCAAATACCATGAGACACTAGGAATAGGATTAGGCACATAGTGTACTTTCAAATGATACACATGTCTCACCTTGTATGTCAGTAAAGTACGTGGATGGATGGATGACGTTTCACAATTTTGTGTCATTTACTCTAAATAAGAGCCGAATTAGAATCATTGAAAATCGTCGACGTTGAGGAGATAGTTTCTATCTTTCTTCACGTGCTGGCCCACAAGGTGAAGGTACGGTCCAGTGAGATAGTCTCACAGCATTTCAACCTAGTTTTGATGGTCATGCTTCGTCTGCATGACGAGTTATTAGCAAAACCCCAGCCTATGACGAGCGCATGTACATATGCAAGGTGGTGGTGTTTCGAGGTTAGGGTTTGTTCTATTCCTTTTTTTTTATGCACAGCGAAGTTGTCGTACTTCTTATTGGCAGTTTCTGTAACATCCCAAAAAATTGAGGTAATTTTAAACTTAATTATCTTGGTTTAATTTAATTATGTTGGAATTGTTGAAAAGTTATTATGGAATATTTGTGGAGAATTATTGTTTATGTGGAGATTTAGATTAACTAAATATTCATTGGAAGTATATGTAATTAATTTGAATATAATAATTGTGTGTGTGTGGAATTGTTGGGAAGTTATTATGGGATATTTGTGGAGAATTATTGTTTATGTGGAAATTAAGATTAACTAAATATTCATTGGAAGTTTATGTTTTAAAAATATTTAGAATTTGTTACACCTTGATTTGAGTGGATTAAGTGAGTGTGGGGGGGGGCGAGCGGACTAGCTTGATATTGAGGAGAGAGATGAAGTTGATTTGTTTAAATAGGCTTCGGGATGTGTGAGGGTACTATTTATCATCTTCCTCAATCCAAAGAAAAACACTAAGGCTGCCGCCGCCATCCCTCTCCAGTGTCTGTGTATGGGCGGGCGGACTAGCTTGATATTGAGGAGAGAGATGAAGTTGATTTGTTTAAATAGGCTTTGAGATGCGTGAGGGTATTATTCATCATATTCCTCAATCCAAAGAAAAACCCTAAGGTTGTCGCCACTATCCCTATCCAGCCATCTCCATCTTTGTCAACCTCTCTCCACTAGTCGTCGCTCCTCATTAGACGAAGCCAACCAACCTTCTTTAACGTCCATTTTAAGCTCATTTTTCGCCATGTGAAACAAAGTCCAGCCATTCATGAATATCCGTTCGCGTTTCGTTTGTTTATGCCATTATTGTTCTAGTGTTCTTCGTGAATGAATGGAATTCCCATAGTGGAAGAGTGTAAATGTCGTGCATAAAAATTCAACTTGAAACACATATAAAATTCAAAGAAAACATTTAAACATGCTTCTATGGAGGAAAAGAAGAAAATAAAACTAACCTTTGTAGAATCTCCCAAGAATTCTTGAACCTCCCAAAGAACACCACGAAGTCTTCCTTGTTATCCTTAAGATAAAATCATCAGAGAGTTTGTGGGGCTTCTGTGATTTTTTTTCCTGTTTTTGTTAAAGAGAAATATTTTTTAGAGAGATATCTATTTGGAACAAGTAGATCGTAAAAAAAACACAAAGAAGAAATTGCACCCTTCATTCTGTATCTTGGCCAAAAGATATGAAGAGAGATGGAGGGGGAAGTTATCAGTAACTTCCTCCCTCTCCATCACAAGGGAGTTATTCTTTTATTTAAAATTATATTAATATAAATTTAAACTATATTCTATCTTATAAAATATTAACTTTGTATTATATCATATATAATATAACCAATGGTTTAAATCTTCTCTTCTAATATGAATCAAATCCATATTAATTTTAATCTATAGATTATTTATGAATTTTATTCATATTATTATTATTATTTGAATCATATTCAAATATTAACTTCTCTCATAAAAACTTTATATTATAATATATCAAATACATTATATTAATTGTATCATATACAATTTATTCCCTTTAATCAATTTGAACAATTCAAATTACACCAAAATAAATTTGATTCTCATTTATCCTTATTGAGTTAACAAGGAAACCCTATGGACCTACAGATTGAAGCTCCAATGATGTGAGATTAATTAATTAAACTCTTTAATTAAATTAATCATTGTTCATTAATTATCAGTCATTCCACTAAAGACCAATAGTTGCACTATTCTTACTGTAAATATATTTTTGTGTCCATTAGATATAACCAATCAACAGTGTAATAACCCTTCACAAATTGCACGTAAGTACAGCTAGGTAAAAAATTCTCGTTTTGCCCTTGTAGCTACATCTAACTCCTTAAGTACCACTGATTCCTCTAATGAACAATAATTATAGTCCTACTATAACTGAACTCCTCTCGGACCAAGAGAGGGTGTGGCGCCACATTGTTCAAGCCCTAGAATCATCCCTAAGAGAGCAATTTCTCTACTTACTCTATCTATAGAGGAGTGAATTTCTTCTTATGTAGTTGTGTTCCTAGCTCCCTAATCAGATGAATCCCCCAAAATGGTAGACCTATTGGGTCTGCAACATAGGTCATTCTCACTCATGCAAATCAAAGAAACGCCTTCATAGGCAGGAGTTCCCAACGCACTTAGGATTCAGGTCAAGTCATCTATGGTCATCCTAGTGAAATGTAGTCTCAACTAGTAATAGTGTTAATAAGAGAGACTATTCATTTCATGGTTCGATCTTATACAAATTCTTTGCATAGAATACCCCTGCTTTAATGTCTCGACATGAATGATTAGAATCAAATCATTTGTAGCACTTTAGAACAATTGTAACAACTACAAAGCAAATCATATTCGTAGTGTCACCAGGAGAAGGTATCAAACCTTATCCATCTATTACAGACCATTTAGGTTATCACTTAAACATGAACCACTACTACAAAAACAACATTACTTGACGTCTGCATTTTTTATATACTTGACATTTTTATAAAATCTGTTAAGTAAAATGATAAAACGTCAAGAATAACAAAAAGTGGAAAAATGCATAATTTTTTTAAAAAAATTTCAATACTTGACAGGTTAAAAGTGTCAAGTCTAGTTTTATTTACTTGATATGTAAAACATGTCAAAAAAAATCCCTTTTATCTAAAAAAATTATCTTTACTTTTCTTTACTATTTTTCTTTACTTTTCCTCTCTTCCATTTCCCCAAATTAAATTCCCAATTTTATTTCTAATTTGTTTCTCCTTTCCTTTTTCCTTCTTCTGCTCATTTTCTCCTTTCTCTCCCACTAGGTGTTCTCCGTTTCGTTCTTTGACTTTGCCTTCTCCCCGACTAGGCGTTCTCCGTTCTTTGGCTTCATCTTCGTCTTCTCTCTAATTTCGCTTACAACTTCGTTCCTCTTCTCTCTTCTCCATCTACATCTCCGTTCTCTGACTAAGCGTTTCTCTCGGGCTCTTCGTTCCTTTTTCACCTTCGTTCTCAAGTTAAAGGAATGTATTTTCTTTTCTATTTTTTTATTCTCTAGCAAGTAAAAATATGGTCTGTCTCCTATGGATTTTCATCTCCCTTAAAATCAGGTTTCCATAATCTGGGTATTGTTTTTGTTGACGCGTTGATTTTTTTTGTTACTAATGGATTGATTTAAAGCAAATCTAAAGGTTACCCACCCATTGATAATTTTTTCTTTTACTACTGAAAATTAGAGGTATACTGACTTAGAGTTTTTAATTCAAACATCACATAAGCAAAGTTAGCTTCAACGGATGAAATTTGTCTATAGTGTATTGTTTTCACTAGTGAATTGTCTGCTAAAACTCCATCTATTTGTACTGTGTTTGGTGTTGAGAAGCATTTTTTTTATCTACCATTTCTTTCTAGTGTGGTGCTAAATTGATAAGAATACTAAGTATTAAGATTGACAGTCAATGACTTTGTTCATGCTTTGTTAATTTTAGTTTGTTTGTGTAAATTTGATGGCTTTGTTGACACCCTTACTATTTTGTTTGATGGTTGAAGTTTAGTTTGAGACTATTTTTTACTATTTTGTTTTTCATTTTCCACTGTGTTGTTAGTAGAAAACCCACTAATATGGGAAAAGATATCTGAGGAATCAACCATGCTATCTTCTTCCTTCACAACTGCCTGCAAAACAAAAACCATTGATATAGACTTCAAACCCATGCTTCATCCACTGGCAATATATTACTGCAGGAAACTGAATGATATGATCAAAGGAAACTGTAGGAGAAAGGTTAGAATAGTTGAAGGGCCATTTTAGCTTGTTCTATTTTCATTTTGGTAACTCATAAAATGCATCCTTAGTCATTCCAAACTAGGTAAGTTTTTAGAGTTGTAAATTTAATGATGTAGCTTTCATTGAAATGTTTCCACTACTACTACAAAGATTACTACTTGCAGAGAAAGAAATGTTAATGTCAAGTTTATTAATTAAGTGTTATTTGCTCCAGAAGTCGAGAAAATACCATGAAACTGTGATGATATATTTTTACATTAGTGAATCTAAAATTGAAATGTTTATATAAACTGTCAAAGCTATGGAATCACTTTTTTGTTATATCCACTTGAGATTAAGTTGAAAATGAATAATTGTCCATTTGGACAATTTCGCCTTCTCTTTTCCTCTTCTTTATTTAATATTTCTTCCACTTTCAAACTCTTTTTAGTTCCTAGTGATTTCTTTCATACGTTTTTTCTATTCTAACCTCTTAATTTCTCTTTCAACGTCATACTGCTGCTTACTTTCTATTGTTTCATGTTTTGGATCCTTGATTTCTTTTTTATCGCCTTTTTTTTTCTCTCCATTGTGGCTATAGCAGTTTTTCAGCCGTAGCTCACCGTTGAATGCATTTGCCAGACAAGAACCTCAAATCAAGTTGGCCTTCTCTTGCACGAGTGTCCAAGCTATCTCCCCAGATCTGAGCCAATCTATCTCTTTCCCAAGTCGAGTCAATTTCCTTCCTGGTCTGAACCGCACACGTCAATACGAGCCAAACCTGAGCCTAGTCTACCCTTAGCCAAGTCATGAGTTTCTTTCTCTTTTCCTTAGGCCATTAGAGCCATCTAGTATTTGGGTATGTTTTTTTGGTTGGGTTTGGTACGTCCAAATAAATATCCTTTGGATCTTAAATAAATTAAAGTGTGGAGTTAAGTTTAATTTTTTTCTTTAAAGGTTTTGGCTAAATTCTTTGGAGTAACTATTGCTGAAATACTACCTCAAAGGTTGAATTGGTTTCAGCCTCCTTCTTAGTAGGTTTCGAAGCCTAAATAATTCATTGATGTTGGTTATCAAACTAGTAATTTAAATTTTTTTTTATGTTTAGGATTTGTTTGTTTGGAAAGTTGAGGTTGTTGTTGTTAGGAAGATATATTAGCTAATATCGAGGTAAGAGATTCTATTACTAGACTTTCTAAAATGAATTAAGAGCTTGCATGTATTTTTCATAGGTGTGTATTTTGATAGATATGGATGATTATTGATATAGATGGCTACCATAAATAACCGATACGTTATGACTGATGTGTTTGACTGATATGACTGAGATATGATATGACTAAGATACGTATTAACCGAGATAACTGATATGTTATAATGCACGGTATGTTAATAACATGTGGTGTTCTGATTAATATTCATGTCATGTTAAGATGTTAATGATGTATTACATGCTATGGACTGTGGTATTCTGTTAACTTTGTCTGTAAGGGTCATATCCATATGAGTGTTCTCAGGATCACCACCTTTGTATGACTGTGTGTGTTCAACAAGACCACCAGTCTGTCATGATAACTTTTATAACTTTTATCGTGATTAACGGGGTCACTTCAGCTTGATTCTCTGAGGTGTTCCTTTGGGTTCTTCAAAGAACAGATGTATTCCTATAGGATCGCTAGATAGCATGTGTTCGAGAGCATGATAATTTGGAGTACTTCCTTATGGAATCCTAATGGAAAGTTAACAAACACTCAGCGAGACTAGTAGTGGATCTTTTATTGAGTATATGTTTATACTTACTCTTTTTATGTTTAATTTTTCTGGCAAATATAAACGTAGAGGAAGAGGAAAGCTAGCAAATAACAAGAAGTGACAATACCTCGCTATAAGGGAAAGTTTATGTTCCTTCCGCCTTTATGTTTACAGTATTTTCACTTATAGTATTTTATCTAACTTTATAGAACTTATGTTTTACTTTTATGTTATTTTCTTTAAAAGTTAAATAGAGTCCGAACTAGCATTTTATTTACTATTTTATCTCTACATACTTTATTTATGATTTATAAATGAGTATTTGAAGTTTTTCATTGAAAATTTAGCGTCTTCTTTTGTTTTTGATAAAAAAAATCTTTATTTATTTTAGTAGTAATGACCTCAACTTTAGTATAAAGAGTGGGGTCGTTACAGTTTCTTATTCGCAACAAAACTACCTTGGGGCTTTAGACGATACGTACATCAAAGAGAATATGGCCGCAAGTGAGCGATCTAGGTATCAAACCTGAAAGGGCGAAGTGGTGATGAACGTCTTCGACGTATGCAACACAAATAGGGACTTTGTTTTCATCTTATCTGGTTGGGAAGGATCCGTAGCCAACTCATGTATCTCGCAAGATGCGATTTCACGACTCAACGGACTTAAGGTTCCAAAGGGTAAAATAACTTGTTCCCCCACTACTATGTTCCTTTTTTTGTAATACTTGTAGTTTAAGTATAATAATGTTCAAAATCATATTAGGGTATTGCTACCTTTACGACGCGTGGTACCCAAATGTGAAGGGATTTCTTGCTCAATATAAAGGTCAGCGATATCATCTACAATAGTATCATGGAGTCAAAAATGCTCCAACAACATCGAAGGAGTTCTGCAACATGAAACATTCTTCTACACGGAATGTTATTAATGGGCATTCGGTCTGTTGAAGGGCTGCTAGACAATACTTTGTGGAAAGTAATACTACCCCGTTCAAGTCCAATATCACACTATTATGGCCTATTATCTACTCCATAATCTAATAAATAGAGAGATAATGAATGCTGACATCTTGGACGACGATGATGAGGGTGACTCCAACTATACAATGACTAGAGGTAACGAGATCAACTACATTAAAGCCTCAAACGAGAGGACTCAATGGAGGGATAACCTAGTAGAGTCGATGTTCAATGAATGACAGTTGCATAACGACTAGTATCATCTTAGTTGTAGCAGAAGTACTTTAATAAGACGTTTGCACTATGTAGACTGTGTTTCCCTTTTTATTATGTAGTCTGTTTGTGTGCAATAACGATTTGTTTTTTCATGTAGAATCTCATTCATAGAATTTTAATTTTATGCATGAATAGTGTTGATTGTCTACATATGTCACTCACAATTTTTTTTAATCCATTGGTTTGTCAGGATGGCCAGTTCGGGAACCCTAATCATCAATGGATGAAGGTGGAGGATTCATGTCTCATTGGTTGTCTTGTAGACTTGGTCAACACGGAAGTGTGAAGGTCAAATAATGAGACCTTCTGACCTAGGTACCTGTCCCAGTTGGTGAGAATGTTGGGAGAGAGGATGTCAAGATTCAAATTGACGTACACCACAGTCATCAAGAGCATAATCAAGTTATTAAAAAGAACATTCTAGGTAGATGCAGAAATGTGTGGACCATCATGCAATGGATTTGGCTGAAATGACGAAGTCAAATGCATCATTGCAGAGAAGGACATGTTCGACATTTGGGTCTGGGTATGAAGCTACATGAACTTTATGCTTACATTGTTATAATCGAATACTTAAACTTTTTTCTTATGTGAAGACACATCCTGCAGCAAAATGCCTACTGAATAAGCCTTTCTCGGATTACGACAAGTTGTCGTATGTCTTCAAGAAAGACCACACGACAGGGGCTTATGCGGAGACGTTCGATGATATCTGGTCCAATGTGCCAGGTGGGAGTGATGGAATACAATCAGATGATAGTCTGAATATGGAGTTCCTCACTATATGCAGCCTGAGAATGAACATGTCGCCCGAAGACCTGATGGTCGGACGACCTGGTAGGTCCAGGGACAGTTGGTTAGGTCTTAGTGAATCCAAGAGGAAGTGCGGCATGTAGAATTTAGAGACTTTTGACCTCATTCGTGACATCATGAGTTGTACGAATGACCAGTTGAGGACCATTACGGATTGGCTGGATAGAGCTAGCAAGAAGGAAGACATTGTGCGGCGAGAAGTTTGTAACACCCTGAAATCTTAAGGTAATATATTTTTATCTTACTTTTAACTATATCAAATCGTCTTGGTTTAAGGATTTTAAGTTCTAGGGGTGTATTTTGTATAGTAGAGTTGTTGGGAAAGAAAAAAAAAAGGAATGAGGAATTAAAAAGGATATAAGAAATAATAATAATAATCTTTATAATTTTAATTATTATTATTATTA
>JBBPDI010045981.1:0-20960 GCA_037974545.1 Cucumis variabilis
AAAAATACTAAATTCATTTGAAATCATACTCTCAAAGAAAACAAATTCAAGTTCGGGCCCTATTTCAAATAATCAAAATTTTAAAGTAAAGCTTACAGAAACATCGGTTCATGAACTCAGTTAAACCACAAAATTTTCTAAACAGTCTCAAGTGCTAAAAGAAACAACAAAAACAAAACAATAAGCGGAAGCAATTTAAGAAATTCTCTATGGCAATCATGCCTCCCTCTTGTCCCTCCCCGGTCTGCCTCCCTTGTTACCTTTGCCTAAAAAAGTTAAACATAAAAGGGTGAGTATAAACATACCCAGTAAGAGGCCACTACTGGTCCCGTTGGGGGGAAAATTAAATTATTAACTTCCTAATGGGGTACCCTGCACAGTCATAGTCTTGTGGTCCCGTAGGACACACATAATCAGTCTAACACCCCGAAGGACGCATAAATCAGTCCAGTATTCTGCAGAAACACATATCAATCTAATGCTCTCGTAGGATGCACATAAAGTGGTGATCCCATAGGACACCTGCAAGGTAACTACCCAATAGGAAACTAACAATTTTCCCTTCAGTCCATTATAAACATCTTAACAATCATTCATGGTTCAGTCAAATATTCTCTCAACACATAAGCCTTTCGGTTAACCTCTAACGATCATCTTATTCTAATTTAGCCCAAAGTTGGTCAGTAACATATCAATACATCAGGCAACAAACTAAATAATCATAACATCCCCTCAGTTCACAAGAACACAACCATACTTCAGTATATCATACATCCAGTCTAAACAACAATCCACCAGTTTAATCCACACTCTATATAAGCAACATCTACGAGTTTCAGTTATTTCAACATCCACATGTATATATATGTATCCAGTCAATCACAATATGCACTCAAAACCAAGACTACATCAATCCCTACACACACACACACACACACACACACACACACACACATATATATATATTTTTCAGTCAAACACAGCATACATTAAATCTCAAATATACTTTGATATACATATATGTCATATCTGACATTCATCCTCAGTTTAAAGACAACATACAGTCAACATATTTTATCTTTATAGGTGAGTCTAGTAGAAAGTCCCTTACCTCAAAGTTACTGAAATCCAACTATATCCAACAAAAGACACCTAATCAAGGATATGAAACTCCATTATTTCCACGATATAAACTCCCACTTAATTTTCCTCAAGGTAAATTCTAGTTTACAAAGGTATTGGCGAACCGAACTCCAACAATTCACAAATTGGTTGTGAATTCAAGGGACCCAACGTTAGTTTCAACACCTTTAAGAAACAATTAACAAATTAGCCAATTATTCCAACCACAACGCTTGAACAACTTTGAAACAAATATAACCCATACTTAATTCGTTACCAACAAAACCACTTCTATTTCACAATAGAAAAGAGGCAGTAGAATCGAACCTAAACAAAAAGATCGTGCAACAAGGCAGAGTGTAAATCAGCTTATGGTTAGCGACTGAGAGGAGCGGCGTGCGACTGCCTTACGGTCAACAAACGAAGAGATGTAGTGGCACACAGAGGGTGAATGATCGAAAGCTGTGGCAGTGCAAAAATGGGTCATCGACAGCTGTATTTCACGATTGAAGGACGAACATGACTGAAAATAGGTAGCCGATGGATTTCATGAATCGAGAGACGAAATCAAAGTTGACTTGCAGTGAGGCTGGGATGAGGGTGGGCGATGGCTACAAGCGAACAGAAAAGGAGAAAAACAAAGAAGGAAGTGGAAAGGTGGCGACAATGGCTGGGCTAGGGTGAAGGAGAGAAGAAGAAAAGAAGAAGAAGAATGGGCGGGGGGACACGCATGATGAGAAAGAGAAGACAAAGAGAGAATTTATTTTATTTTATTTTATTTTACTCAAAACTTAATAATAATAATACAAATAACATATTATTATTCTTATTACTCTTCTAAGCCCCTTTTCCTCCATAATTACTTTTCTTTCTCACCAGATAAATTTAATCTTCAAACTAAAAGTAGTAAAATAACACCAACCAATTTATAAAATAAAAAACTTTCAATAATAAGGCAATTTAATTCTAAAAAATTTACCTTAGGATTCGGGGTGTTACAGGTTAAATAACTTAGGTAGAAATGAACGATTGAAGAACTAGATGTACAGTGAAAATGATGTGAAGAATAGAGAAAGTCTGAAGAAGAGGGTTCGCCTTTCTATATCGCGTTTATTTGGATGGTATTTTTGTAATTATATGTGTTTGGACTGTTGACTTATATTCAACTTTTAAAACGATCGTTTATCCTTACATAAATAGTCATGAATATGAATCTAACAATCGTTTAGGATGTGAGGCCCTGATTGCATTTTGAGCTATGCGATAAGATTGCACGTGACAAGAACAGGTTATGCCATGAGACTGTGTGCAATAGAAACTAGTTATTGGATAGTTGCAAAGTATTTTGTGTATCACATTCTAGCTATGTGATAAACTGTGAGATGATGTGAGCTCCCTTTACCATGAAGAAGTTGACGTCATAAGGTCGGTGAGTTGATTTAATCTTGTCGCCCAACTGAGTTCAAGTTAAGAGGTGGCAGTAAGACATGGCATTTTGATGTTGGATAATTCTCACAACCAACAGAGGTAATCATTTTGGCTTAGAAAGCATCATCGGAGAAGCTTATAAATAGGAGAAGTTCAAACATTTTGAGAGTCACTTTACCTTGTGTTTACTTAAGAAAGAGTTGAAGGAATTGCAAAGATTTTTGGTGAGCTACCATAAGCTCAATTTCGGCAAGACTCTACAAGGAAGTTACTTGATTGTGAGTGGTTTCTCTTTAAAATGTCTTCAAACTAAATGAACTTCCATTATATTTGAATCTTATGTATTTTTCTCTTGAAATTCTTGAGTTTTGATGATTCTTATTATGTTTCTCAAATTATTAAATGGATTCGGTTAACAAATAAATTGTAATTGAAAATAGAAATGAATGGTTATTGTTGTGAAATGATCTTTGATACCGCATGTGTTGAGGTGCCTCATACTTATTTTGTGTTATGGGGTGAGATGCCTTATTTTTGCTATATGATCTAGAATAGGATATCTCATACTTAATGGGTGATTTGGTACGAGATGTCTTATATTTACTGTGTGATCTAATATAAGATGCCATTTGATTTTTGTATGTTATAGCATTGGAAGATGCATTATGCGTTGAGATTACTCTGTATGGTTGTAACTCAGAAAAAAGTGTGGTAAATGCTTGAGCTAAGGAGGGTACAAATATGTAATTAAACATGCATAATGATTATATGTTATGATCTATCAAACACGTTATGCAAAATGCTTTCCTATACGATATGGTTTAAGATGAATTCATTGCAAAAAAAATGGTTTCTATATGATTTATATATACTTGCCAAAGATGTTCAAATGTATAAAATGCCTAGTGCATTGAATTAATCTTCTGATTTAAACTATAAATTTTTTATTTGAGACTCGTACCTATTTTTATAACATGTGGGTTTACGAAAAAGATTTTTAACGCTTTGGGGGAGACCTATTTATAAAATGTGTTGGTAAAAACCCCACTCACTAGATACTTTTGTCTAATCTTTCAAATATTTTGTTTTATTCCCTCTCCCCTCCCTCCTCCTCCCCCCCCCCCCCCCCAAGGTATCAAAGGACATCCAATGTTTGACTTACTGTGTTAACCTCCTATCATACAGTACATAAGTCACATCATCTTGGTAGTAACCACTGTCAGCTCGCACAGCATGTAGACTTAAGTGAATAGTGTGAAGTGTTGTTTTGAGACTTGTATACTTTCATTAAGCGGAAACTCTTTGTACTCACTTAAAATATACTCTTGGTTTAATATCAATGAAGTAATTGTTAAGATTGATGTTTGTGTTTATTTTTCTTATTGGACGTTTAACATACTATCTCATGAGAAGATTTGCGTTGAATGTCTAAACGGTCACTATTGGAATTTATATCCTAAAACTCGTAGTTTGTAATCATATTCTATTAAATAAAGTCGTTATTAAGAAATTGAATGTTATATTCTTAAATCCAATAAACTAAGTATCAAGGTTATTTTTTAGTAAACTTGAACTTTAGGTAAAGACATAAACGTGGATCAAGGTCGAGTATATAGCCTAAATAGTCTATAGTATATGAATAAAGGTTGGGCATCTTATTCAAAGAAACTATTAATACGGTTCGCTTTGTAGTTAGTACAAACAAGGTGATCCTAAATCATCCATGTAGAGACAGGAAAGTGGAGGGCAACCTATGTAAAGTATTTACATAAGATTGAACCATGAAATAGTTCTTTTTATGTTATAACGTCATTTACGGTTTAGAACTAACTATCTTGACTATATATGACTTAGGTAACTTAATTTTAATCCTAAGCCAACAATGAAAGCCTGTTCACACGAGATTATCCTTAGATTTGAATAGGTGAGGATAGCTCATCAGCATTAGCCTAATAAGCCTTCATTTTAGGGGTAAGATCTGATGGATAGTTGGGATATAGGGTACAAGATGGAATTTACTCCTACCCGCTTTAGGGTTAGTAGATAGGTTATTCTCTTAAGTACTGAATCCAAGTCTTGAACAAGCGGCCCCACCCTCTCATTGGCCTGAGAGAGATTCAGTTTATAGATTGGACCTTAAACCAATTGTTCAATAGTGGATCAGTGGGACATAAGGAGCTAGATGTAGTCTCGGAGGTAAAATTGTATTTTCACCCAGCCAAGGTTACGAACAACCTGTGAAGGATTAACTTACTGATCATAGTTTTATCAAATAAATATAAATATATCTACAGTGAGGGGAGTGTAACTGTGGGACTTTAATGGAATGACCCGTTAGTTAACAAATGTTAATTAACTCGATCTAAAAGAGTTTAGCCAATTAATCTCAAATTGTTGGAGCCTATGATCTATAGGTCCATTAGGTTACCCTACTAGCTCATATGAAATAAACTTAGAACGGTATGATGGAATAAGTCAATTTGATCAAAATAAGAGAAGAGAGAAAAACCGACAAGTATATGTGATATAACCATCAGATTTTAGATTAAAAATAAAGCTTTATGTTTAAATAGGATTTAAATATTATAAATATGAATACGAATTCATACTCGGAAGCTCGAAAATGATGGAAATAATCAAAGTTGTAAAAAGTCAAAATGTTGACTTCTGACTTTGAAAAGTCAAACTTTGACCGTCTATAGATTCAAATGTGATTTGAATTTTAAAAAAATTAATGTGGATTCATGCTCAAGAGTCGAATTTAGTCAAGACAGACAAAATAGTAAAAAAGTCAAAATGTTGACTTTTGACTTAGAAAAGCCAAAGTAACTTTGACTTTAATTGTCAAAAGATCATTTTATCCCTTGGCTAAAGTTAGTGGAAAAATCCAACATTTTGTTGGATAATCCCACTAACTCTTAGTGGTCCATGTGGAGGCTCATGGTGATGACACTAAGCCCACTAAGAGAAAATGGAATGGTGAATAATTCCACTAAAGGTTAGTGGATTGTGAGATGTTGCGTCATGGTCAATTAAAATTGTATGTATTTTACATGTAATTTCTTTATAAATCAGTTTTGATATTTTAGTTTTAAAAACTTTTAAAATTGTTGAAAAATTTCAAAATTTATCTTTTACTAAAAAAGTAATTTTCTTCACCTCTCTCACACCAACAAGAAAAAAAAAAATACTCTCCCTTACTAATTAGATATCTCTCTCAAATTTCTAGCTTAATTTAGACTTTAGCTTAATTTAGGGGCCAAAATCAGTCCATTTTAGGGTGTTATAATTAAATTATGCATGTGATATATGTTTCAATTATTTTAAATTAGTATGTGTGTTGAATAGGAAATCTTTAAACCAATTGCAAATTGCTACAGCATTTACTAAATTAAAGATGAAAAGTATAAATAATTGAATTTGGGAATAATTAAAAAATTGACAAGTGTCCCAAATTAAAATTGAAAATGAAAATTGGCCAATTCTGATAATGGCACATTCATCATAATCGCTGGATCAAGTTAATTATTTTGGTTCAATTAAATATTATTTACTTGGGCTAAGTTTAATTGTGCCAAAAAAAATAAGCTTAATTGAGCTCAAAGGCTAAATATGATGTAAATCTATGTGGGTGAGTCCATAGGTCTGGTCCATGGACCAACCGGGCTCAAGCCTATAAAGCTCACCAGAGAACTCTATTAATAGAAGAGTTCTCCTCATTTGTAAAGGTTGAAAAATTTTTACTCTAGAAGATCTAGAGAGAATTCTCCTAAGAGCTAGAAGACTCTAACTCTTAAAGTTGATTGTCCTCGAAGATTGAAGCTTATTTGAAGATACAAGCTTTCTTCTAAGACTCCAACTTCTACAGATTTTCTTCCAAGACTCCAACTTCCCTCGAAGATTAAAGCTTCTTTGAAGATACAGACTTTTTTCCAAAACTCCAACTTCAAGAACATCACATGCTCCGCTTCCTCAAATCAAGTGTAAGCATCCAATCAAGAGAAAATTAGAGGATCAAATTCTAGAGATTGAACCACATCGCATCAAATCAACAAAAATACAACATCAACTTAAGTTCAAATCCACAAATTAAATTTCTTTAGAAATCTCGTGCGAACAAATTGGCACGTCCAGTGAGACCATCTATACCTCTTATCTCTCTCTCGTCATATAAATCTACAAGCAAACAAATGGTATAAAAAAAGTTGCATCCAAATCTTCTATTGCAAGCGACACCTACACGAAATCTATCACCTGCAATAATTCAAGGCGATTATCCAAGAGCAAGATAAAAGTTCTGCCATTGCGTAGAGCATCCTTAAGCAATTGATGGAGTCTCCTTAGGCTGGAGTTGTCATCAAGGAAAAACCCTTTGTATGATGACTCTGATTCTGCCTCTAGCAAGTCAAAGAGAGAAACACACCCTGATCTGATATCTATCATCATGATGGCTGGCGTAATGGTCGAGGCTACCATGATAGTGATGGAAAGGAAAATTAATCTCCTGATGAAGGTTATTGATGAACGAGACCACAAAATCATAACTTTAAAAGCATATGCAAACTCGTGAAACTATTGAATCGAGTCAAAACTCTCATTGTTAAAGTTGGTGACAAACGAAAGAATGTGGTGCAAGAAAATCAACCACAACAACAATTAACTTTTGTGGCTTCCCTCTTAGTTTAGCAATTACAAGATATGATCACGAACTCCAACAAAGCTCAGTATGGAGGCTCATCTTAGACTTCTTTCATGTACTCTAAGTCGTACACCAAATGCATTGATAATTTGAGAATGCCTTTTAGGTACCAGCCTCCAAAATTTAAGCAGTTCGATGGAAAGAGCAATCTAAAATAGCACATCACCCACTTCGTCGGAACATGCGAGAATGCAAGATCAAGAGGAGAACAACTAGTCAGACCATTGGTTCGGAGCTTGAAATGAAATGTTTTTTAGTGGTATATCGATCTGAAGACAGAAAGCAATAACAGTTTGGAACAACTGGAAAGAAAGTTCCTCAACCGCTTCTATAGCACCAGGCACACTGTAAGCATAATGAAGCTTACAAATAAGAAACAAAGAAAGAGGGAGTCAGTCATCGACTACATCAACTGATGAAGAAATCTAAATTTAGACTATAAAGATCGACTCACTGAACTGTCAACTGTAGAAATGTGCACCCAACACATGCACTAGGAACTCCTCTACATTATGTAGGGAATAAAGCCTCACACATTTAAAGAACTGGCAATTCGAGCTCATGATATGGAGTTGAGCATTGCTAGCAGAGGAACTAAAGATTTTCCTATTTCTGATGTAAAGAAAGAGATGAAGAGTGCCAAAAGATAGTGAAGAGCATAATGAAAGAATCTATGGTCGTAAATACAACCCCGTTGAAGTTCTCCAAAAGAAAGGAAGCAAGAGTTGAGAAGAAGAATGATGGAAGTGAGAGGTGACGTCTGACTTTAAAAGAAAGACTGAAAAAAGTTTATCCATTTTTTATTCAGATATCGCAGACAAACTAGAGCAACTACTGGAAAAGAAGTTGATCCAGCTATCAAAATGTAAGCGACCTGAACAAGTAGGAAAGGTAGATGATCCCAACTACTGTAAGTATCATCGGGTCATGAGTCACCCAATAGAGAAATATTTTGTGTGGAAGGAGCTAATTCTAAGGTTGACTCTTGAGAAAAAGATCGAGCTAGATTTGGAGGAAGTAGCTCAAACAAACCATATTGCAATGACGATTGTGTCATAGGCTTCTTTGTCAAGATTGATTTTTGAGCAAAGGGAAAGCTTGGTCTAGTTTGAAACCTTTCAGTCTGTAGTTGTCTAATTCTATTAGGAAGTCTCATTTGAGGATCCTCAAGGAGAGGAAAGACTGATCGAAGACGACGATAAAGGATGGATAGTTGTGACCCATGGAAGAAAAGACAGTTGACTCTGATCCAAAGAGAGTCCCGCTCCTACTGAAACTATAGAAGAGGAAATAAGGCTCAAAAGAATAAAAAAGAAAAAGATTCAAAAGCTTAAGCTCGTACAGGAGGAAGACATGGATTTCTCTTGACCTAAGCGCTTACTAACCTTGGTAGACTTACTTCCAAAAAGCTTCCTTTGTAATCATCAGGATGAAGACCCAAAAGTTGTTGCATGTCATACTATCAGCACAATAGAGGAACAAAGAATCCCTCCAAGATCACTAGAAGAGGAAGGAGTGTCAAGAGACCAATTGAGACTCAATGTGGAGGATCTATTATCACTTCCTCTAGAGATCAAAACCCTTTTTATTAATCCATTATTAAATTCAAGAGCATCAAGTTTGAGTGTGTCGACTGCTACATACGAGAGTGTCCATTATTGCATGTTTATAGACTTCTTAGATCAGGATTCGTTGTTGGGATCTAAACTTCATAATAGACCCTTGTGTGTTTTTGGATACTTTCGAGAACAGAGAGTCAACTAGATTCTCAATGATAATGGATCAACTATCAACATAATGCCAAAGTTGACTATAAGGTAATTAGGCATCTTGATGGATGAGCTCTTAAACAGCAAGTTGGTAATTCAAGGTTTCAACCAGGGCAGCCAAAGAGCAATAGGCATGATACACTTAGAACTCACAATTAGTGACCTAAAGGCAAGTGCATTGTTTCATGTCATAGACTCAAGGACCACTTACAAGTTATTACTAGGTCGTCTTTAGATTCACGAAAATGGATTAGTAATTTTAATACTGCATCAGTGTTTAAATTTTATCAAAACGAGTTGTAAGGAAGGTTAAAGCCAACTCTAATCCATTCTTAGAGACTGAGTCTCATTTCGCAGATGCAAAGTTTTATTCAAAGAATGATAATATCTCAAAAGCTTTGCCTGCAGAAATTCCTCTTATAAAAGGAAAAGATAATTCACATCTGAAATCACTTGCAAGCAGAAAACCAAATGAAAGTTTGGGAACATTTAACTCTGGAAAGGGTGAAGCATACACTAGCAGCATAAAGAGTATGATATTGAAGGATAAAAAGGCTTCAACCCACAAGTTTTGCTATGTCCCTCTGTCGAGGTGCAAGAAAGGCGAGTCACCGTACGTGAAGTCTCCAAAAGGCTTGAAGGTTGGTGACATCGAAGTCTTAAAAGAAAGCTTCAATACACCACTAACTAAGATAACAAAACACGAGATAAAGATAGACCTCACATAAGCAAACTTGCCCCAAAAGAAAATGAAAGACAAATTCAACCCTCAGGCTTACAAATTGATGGAGAAAGCAAATTATGACTTCACAGCTCAGGCCGAGTTTAAAAACTTGAAAATTTATGACCGACCTGAGCTCTCCTCAACTCAAAAGAAGATTTTATAGGAAGGACATGTTATACCCATGTCGAGAAAAGGACTCAGATACAAGTCGTCCGAGCCAATCCATATAACTAGAAATGGGAAGGAAAGAATGGTTGACAACAATCATATAACTTTAGAGGAGGCTGACAGTACAGATAAAAAAAGAGGTGATAATCAGAGAACCTCAACATTTGACCGAGTTAGACTACCTGTTGCACGCCCCCTAGTATTTGAAAGACTAAGTATGACAGAGACAGAAAGAGAAAGTCAACAATAAGCGTCGAGCCTTGAGCAACGTTTGGCCTTTCAAAGGCTAAATATGACTTCTATAAAAGAGAAAACGCATGTCAGACCTCGATAACTACAAGACCATCATCCTTTGAAAGTCTAAGTGTGTCCAAAAAGAAAAATGTACCAGCACCCCATGCTCTAACTTTTAATCATCTTGAGGATGGAGGCTCACATGCCAACATTGGTTCTAGCATAGATACAAAGAAGGAACTAACATCTCACGCATCAATTTGACGTCGAATTAAGCATACAGACATCGAGAATTGCCATGGTAAGGAGTTTCCTTGCGAGAAAAAAAGAGAGGGAGAAATTCATAACAATATTCCTTCTCGAATGAAAAGAAAAATATTTATTACTCTCAATAAAAGTCAAGGTACGTTGAAAGTGAAAAGGCATAATGTTATACTAACCAATCCTGAAAAGGAAAGCTCAGAACAAGGAGAAGGTGAAATCTCATGTCATCACATCACCATTATTGAGAAATCAGAGATTGAAACTCTAGAAGAAGACATGGAAGATGTCCCACAGAGTTTAGAGGATGGTGGTCAATCTACCGTAGATGAGCTAAAAAAGGTGAACCTTGGTGCAATAGAGGAACCACGCCCGACTTTCGTTAATGCATCTCTCTCTAATGAGAAGGAGGATAGGTACATGAGTTTGCTCATCGAATACAAGGATATCTTTGCTTAGTCATACAAGAAGATGCTAGGACTTGATCCAAAAATAGCAGTCTATTATCTCACAATTAAACCAAGGTATTAACTGATTAAACAAGCACAACGATGTTTTCGACTGAAATTTATTCCCTAAATCGAGGTGGAGGTCAACAAGTTAATTGAAGCAGAATTCATTCACGAGGTCAAATATCCAACGTGGATAGAAAACATTGTCCCTGTTAGAAAAAAGAATGGACAACTTCGAGTTTGTGTAGACTTTCGCAACCTGAATAATGCATGCCCTAAGGATGATTTTCCTTTGTCCATAATAGAAATCATGGTTGATGCAACTACTGGACACGAGGCGTTGTCATTTATGGATGAGTCATTTGGATATAACCAAATAAGAATGACTCTTTTAGATGAAGAAATGACAGCTTTCAGGATTCCTAAGGGAATATACAGTTACAAGGTGATGCCCTTTGGATTAAAAAATGTTGGTGCTACTTATCAACCGCTATGCAGAAAGTGTTTGATGATATGTTGTATAAGTATGTTGAATGTTATGTTGATGACCTTGTGGTCAAATCTAAGAGACGACAAGACCATTTGAAGGATCTAAATGTTCTGTTCGATCGCTTGTGAAAATATCAATTAAGGATGAATCCTCTCAAGTGTGCGTTTGGTGTGACTTTAGGAAAGTTTATTGGCTTCATTGTAAGGCACTGAGGGATTTAAATAGACTAGTCCAAGATTGATGTCATTCAAAAGATGTCAAGGCCAAAAAGTTTGCATGACCTAAGAAATCTCCAAGGACGATTGGCTTACAGCCAAAGGTTCATCTCTAACCTAGTCGGTTGGTGTTAACCTTTTCAAAAGTTGATAGAAAAATGAGAAAATTTTGTGTGAGATGGGACTTGTCAGAATGCCTTTGATAGCATAAAGAAATACTTGCTTAATTCGACGGTGCTAGGAGCTCCAATACCTGGCAAGCCATTAATATTGTACATTGTTGCACAAGAAAGGTCCTTAGAAGCATTACTGACGCAAGAAGAGGAAAAGAGAAAGGAATATGCTATCTACTATCTAAGCAGAACATTAATTGGGATTGAAATTAACTATTCTCCCATCGAGAAGATATGCCTAACACTTTTCTTTGTCATTGATATGTTAAGCCATTATATGCAGGCCTTCACGGTTCATCTAGTGGCAAAAGCGGGCCCTATAAAGTATGTTCTGTCCAAATCAATCATCTCTAGACGCTTAGTGTAACGTTTGAGATTATGAGGGAAACATGAATGAACTGGTATCACATCTAAATGAGAGGGATCCTAAGGACATGAAAATAATATTAAGAAAGACTTAAAAGAATTAAAAGTTAATACCTATACAAACAAGGTGCACCTTCCTTTTAGGTGGCTTGATTATAGGAACTCCAAAGTTAAGCATGCATAGCTTAGAGTAATTCTATGTTGGATAACCTCTTGGGAATATTCCTAGGATGTATGTGAGTAAGGACAAAGCATACTGAAATGACTCGTGTTGGTTTGTAGGGAGAATTTTCACTCTAATATGCCTTTAAGAATAGTAAGGATGATGTCACTGAGTCGTAAGAGATGCAGAGGAATATCGAGATCTAAATTTCAAATCCTGGTTCAAATCCTAGGCCTAAGGCATTACAAATGGTATGAGAGAGGAACCTCCTCCAGTAAGATATGGTTCAAGGATGAACCAAGCAAAAGCTAGTGTGCATGTAACGCGTGAGATTAGGAGGAAGACATGAATGACTTGTATAACCATCTGAATGAGAGGGATCCTGAGAACATGAAAGTAATATTAAGAAAGACTTAAAAAAATTAAAAGTTAATACCTAAACCAACAAGGTGCACCTTCCTTTTCGGTGGTTGGATCATAGGAACTCCAAAGTTCAGTATGCTTAGCTTGGAGCAGTTCTAGGTTGGATGACCTCTTGAAAATATTCATAGGATGCATGTGAGTGAGGACAAAGCATGCTAAAATGACTCGTGTTGGTTTGTGGGGAGAACTTTCACTCTAATAAGCCTTTAAGGATAGTAAGGATGATGTCGTCAGTTTGTAGGAGATGCAGAGGAATGTCGGGATACAAATTCTAAATTTTTCTTAAAATCCTAGGCCTGGGACTTCACAAATACTATAACGACCCAACTTTTTTACTAAGCTGGAGCCATTACCATTTAAATAAATACAGACTTTTTTAATTTTAAATAAAAGAAAATACTAAATTTAAAGCAAATGTTTTAAATATTTAGTTAAAATCAATAATAAAGTATATAAAGAAAGAATAAAATAAATAAATAAAATAATAAATAAAACACTAATTCAGGCCCTAATCAAAATAAAAGTAAATATCTAAAAGTTTCATAGTTACAAAAATAAAATACTGAAACTTAAGTACTAAAACATAAATTGCAAAAGAAAACTTAAATTGTTGCCTATGGCGAACCACAATCCCACTATGTGTTTGTTAACCTCTCGTTAGAGTCCTGTAATAAAGTACCACATACTATTATGCTCTCGAATGCATGCTATCTAGTGGTCCCGTAGGGACATATCTGGGCTATCAGTGAACTCAAAGGAATCACCTTAAAAGAAAGTCGGGTTGTAAGTGATCTCGTCAAATCACATATCAAAACTAGCCACACAACCTTGAATGAGAAATTTCACAGCTTAAACAATCCCACAAGAATTTTGTGAACCTTCAAGCCAAAAATTACCGTTTGATGGGTATACTTATCCCAACCAAATCTTACCAAAGGTATCTCAAATGTGGCTAAAAAAGAGCCAAAATAAAACTCACTGCTTGAAAAAGAGTAAGGGTTGCACGCGACTTGGACGACTCAGAATAGGGGAAAGGCAGCTCGTTTCGCGAACGAAGGAACCAGCTCGAATTGAAAGGCACAAGCGGCTCAAATCTAGAATGCAACTGGCTTCGATGGAGCAACGACAGGACGCTACAGATGCAACGGAGATCAGGTGATGGAGCTGTGAACTAAACGCGAACGGGAAGAAGATGTGGTTGGAGGAGATGGGATTAAATTTAGTGAATCATGGTAGTCGGGGCCGATCAAAGCTGCAAATGAGGAGGAGACAAGATGGAAATGATGGACAAACTCCTCAACTTCGTCTAGCATGCGACGGACGGCTGAAAAAGTAGGACGGCAGCTGCTCTAGGTTTCTTTAGTGAAGAAGAAGATGAATAGTCCTCATGTTTCACAAGGTGGGTTTTTAAATAAATAATAATAATAATAATAACATTTATTATTATTATCATTATTCCTTTTTCATTTTCCAAATAACCTAAATATTTTCTCTTTTCTCCATTAATCATCAATCAAAACAAATTTCCCTTTTCACTTTCCCAAAAACACATACAATAACTTAATAATTATATTATTCCTAATATAGTTATTATTCTCCTCCAACAATCTAAATAATCTCAACCTAAATAATTATATTATTTCTAATATAGTTATTATTCTCCTCCAACAATCTAAATAATCTCAACCTAAATAATTATATTATTCCCAAATAACATAATTATTCTTATTTCCATAAGTTAATTAATCAACCAATAACATTCATATACATATCTATATATATATATATCTAACATAACACCCAATATAATCCAACATAAAATAAATTAAACTAAGATTAAAAAAAATCAAAATAACCTTAAACTTGGGGTGTTGCACTTAGCCAAATGGACGATTCTACTCCAACAATATGACATTGTCCATATTCCAACCCTTATTTCAAATTTGAATCAAACTCATGTACTAAATTCATAGTTTGATTGATTTGATATGTTGAATTAAGCAAAAAAAAAGTCGTATTTTGACTTCAAATTTATCTTTTTTGAGATTCATTCACCCATATATGTGCATAAATCTTGAAAATGGGGCATTTGTTGAATAGAAAACTTTTAGACCAATTACAAACTGCCACATCATTTATAAAATTAATGATGAAAAGTATAAATAATTGAATTTAGGACTAAGTAAATAATTGTGTGTCACAAATTAAAATTGAAAACAAAAATTGGCCAATTCTGATAATGGCACGTGTTTTCATCACAACCATTGGATCAAGTTAATTATTTTAGTTCAATTAAATATTATTTACTTGGGCTAAGTACAGTTGTGCCCAAAAATAAGTTAATTGAGCCTAAAGGCTAAATATGACTCAAATCCATGTGGTTGAGCCCATGGGTCTAGTCCATGGACCAACTAGGCTCAAGCCCATAAAACCCACCAGAGAACTCTATAAATAGAAGAGTTCTCTTCATTTGTAAGGGTTGAAAATTTTTTACTCCAAAAGGTCTAAAGAGAATTCTTCCAAGAGCTAGAAGACTCTCTAACTTCTAAAGTCGATCGTCCTTGAAGATTGAAGCTTTTTTGAAGATACAAGCTTTTTTCCAAGACTCCAACTTCCATCGAAGATTGAAACTTCTTTGAAGATACAAACTTTCTTCCAAGACTCCAACTTAAAAAACATTACGTGCTTCGCTTTATCAAATCAAGTGTAAGCATCCAATCGAGAAAGAATCAGAGGATCAAATTCTAGACATCAAACCACATTGCATCAAATCAACAAAAGTACAATATCAACTTAAGTTCAACTCCATGAATCAAATTTCTCCAGGAATCTCATTCGAACAATGTGCATATTCGATGCCATATAAATTTAAAATCCCACTATAGGTTAACATGTTCATGCATTGACAGTATGTTTAACTGATAATATATAGTATGCTTGTTAATTAATTAATATGATTAATTAATTATTTCATTAATTAAATTAATTTTTTTAAATATGATTTTAAATTATTTATTTAATTATTTTAATTAAATATGATTTAATTAAAAGTTAAATAAATTAAAATACATGTTAATTAATTTCTTTATATGATGGTTGTTAATTGAATGTTATAGGTTTGTCCAATGTTTTATAAGAGTTATAAAATCAAGTAGACTTTTAAAATCTATAACAAAAGAAATGCATGCTCACCTAGGTTAAACATATCTTCCTAAACTTTTCCTAGAAAGAGGTCGAAATCTTGTAAAATTGGTTACAAGAGACTCACTTGATTCAATCTACTCAACAAGTCAGATAAGATGACTAAGGTTGAAGCTTCTTAAGTTGACGGTTTATGGAACACCTCCTACCGGGAGATTGTAATCAGTTCTTGAGCATAGTTAACCTAGTTTTATGAGCATGTGTGAGAGATGTGAGGTAATAAAATTGATTCATACATTTACACTAAGCGTATGAAGGAAGGGACCTCTGTTAGAGAACATGTCCTGGACATGATGACGCACTTCAACATTGCTGAAGTAAATGGTGGTCCCATTAAGTTAGCTTTATCTTAGAGTCTCTTCCAAAGAGCTTCATTCCATTTCAGACGAATCCATCTTTGAACAAGATAGAGTTTAATCTGACAATCCTTATAAACGAGCTCCAGCGATTCCATAACCTTACCATGGATAAAGAGAAACAAGTGGAAGCAAATGTTACTACTACAAAAAGGAAATTCTCAAGAGGATCGTCCTCTAAAACCAAAGGTGGACCCTCAAAACCTAATGCTCAAATTAAAAAGACGGAAAAAGGGAAGACTCCCAAACATAACAAGGGAAAGAAAGTTGCAGTAAAAGGTAAGTGTACCACTGTGGCCAGAATGGACACTGGTTAAGGAACTGTCCAAAGTACCTTGCAGAAAAAAAAGGCAAAGAAGGAAACACAAGGTAAATACGATTTATTAGTTGTAGAAGAATTTTTAATGGAATATGAAAATTCAACCAGGATACAAGATTCAGGAGCCACTAACCATATTTGCTTCTCATTTCAAGAAAATAGTTCTTAGAAAAAGCTTTTAGCAGGCGAGATCACTCTCAAGGTTGGAACAGGAGAGATGGTCTCAGTTGAAGCAGTGGAAGATTTAAAGTTGTATTTTAAAGATAGATATGTCATACTTCAGAATGTCTTGTGTGTACCTCAAATGAGAAGAAATTTAATATTTATTTCTTGTGATTTGGAACAAATGTATAGAATATCTTTTGAAATTAATGAAGCACTCACTTTCTATAAAAGTATTATAGTTTGTTCTACTATACTTGAAGACAACTTATATAAGTTAAGACCAACCAGAGCAAATTTTGTCTTAAATACTGAAATATTCAGAACAGTTAAAACTTAGAATAAAAGAAAAAAAGTTTCTTCTAACGCCTATTTATGGCACTTGAGACTTGGTCACATAAATCTCAATAGGATTGGAAGATTGGTTAGAAGTGAGCTTCTAAGTCAGTTAGAAGATAACTCTTTACCTCCTTGTGAATCTTGTCTTGAAAGAAAAATGAATAAGAGATATTTTACTGGAAAAGGTCTAAGAGCCAAAGGACCTTTAGAGCTCATTCATTTGGACCTCTATGGACCAATGAATGTCAAAGCTTGAGGTGGGTATGAATATTTCATCAACCTCATTGATGATTATTCAAGGTATGGTCATATTTACTTAATACATCACAAGTCTGATTCTCTTAAAAAATTCAAAAAATATAAGGCTGAAGTCAAAAATGAATTATGTAAAACCATAAAGATACTTCAATCAGGTCAAGGTAGAGAGTATATGGACTTACGATTTCAAGATTATTTGATAGAAAATGAAATTCAGTCACAACTCCCTACACCTAGTACGCCTCAACAGAACGGTGTATCAGAAAGAAGAAACTAAATCTTGTTGGAATGGTTCGCACTATAATGAGCTTTGCTCAGTTGCCAGATTTTTTTTGGGAATATGCTTTAGAAACAATCGCCTATATTTTGAATAATGTTCCCTCTAAAAGTGTTTCAGAAACACCTTATGAGCTATGGAAAGGGTGTAAAGGAAGTTTACGTTATTTTAGAAGTTGGAGATATCCAGCACACGTGTTAGTGCAAAATCTTAAGAAATTAGAACATCGTTCAAAATTATGCATATTCGTAGGTTATCCAAAAGAATCAAGAGGTGGTTTGTTTTACGATCCTCGAGAAAATAAAGTATTTGTATCAGCAAATGCCACATTCTTAGAGGAAGACCACATCAGAGATCATCAACCTCACAGTAAACTAATATTAAATGAAATTTTCAAAAGTGCTACAGATAAACCTAGTTCATTCATTAAAGTAGTTGATAAAACTAGGAAATCTAGTCAATCAAATCCTTCTTAAGAGTTGAGAGAGCCTCGACATAGTGGAAGGGTTGTTCATCAGCCTGATCACTATTTGAGTTTAACTTAAACTAAAGTCGTCATATCTGAAAATGGCATAGAGGATCCATTAACCTATAAACAGGCAATAAATGATATAGATTGTGACCAATGGATCAAAGCCATGGACCTCGAAATGGAGTCTATGTACTTTAATTTTTTCTGGACTCTAGTAGATCAACCAAATGATGTAAAACCAATTAGTTGTAAATGGATCTACAAGAGAAAACGAGTCCAAGCCAGTAAAGTATAGACTTTTAAGGCTCAACTTGTAGCAAAGAGTTATACCTAGAGAGGGAGTAGACTATTAAGAAACATTCTCCCTTGTTTCCATGCTTAAGTCAATTAGAATACTTTTATCCATTGCCACTTTTTATGATTACAAAATTTAGCAGATGGATGTCAAGACAGCCTTTCTGAATGGCAATCTTGAAGAGAGTATCTATATAGCTCAACCAGAGGGGTTTATAGAACAAGGTCAAGAACAAAAGATTTGTGAGCTTCAAAAATCTATTTATGGATTAAAACAAGCATCTATATCCTAAAATATAAGATTTGATACTGCGATCAAATCTTATGGATTTAAAGAAAATGTTGACGAGCCTTATGTTTACAAAAAGGTCATAAATTCCATTGTAGCATTCTTAGTCTTATATGTAGATGATATTCTACTCATTGGAAATTACGTAGGTTATCTTGCTGATATCAAGAAATGACTAGCTACGCAATTTCAAATGAAAGATTTGGAAGATGCACAATACGTTCTTAGGACCCAAATTATTTCGAACTATAAGAACAAAATATGAGCCATGTCTCAAGCATCTTATATAGATAAAATATTGTCTAGATATAAAATGCAGAATTCCAAAAAGGGTATACTATAGTACAGATATGTAATTTATTTGTCAAAGGAACAATTTTCTAAGACACCTCAAGAAGTTGAGGATATGAGAAATATTCTCTATGCTTCCGTTGTTGGAAGTTTGATGTATACAATGTTATGTACTAGACCTGACATTTCCTACTCAATACGGATGGTCGGTAGGTATCAGTCCAATCCTAGACGTGATCACTAACCCTAGCCATTAAGAATATTCTAAAATATCTTAGAAGAACAAAAGACTACATGCTCGTGTATGGTACAAAGGATTTGATCCTTTCTGGATACTCTGATTCTAATTTCCAAACTAATAAAAATGCCAGAAAATCTATATCAGGATCAGTATTTACTCTAAATAGAGGAGCAGTAGTTTGGAGAAGTATAAAACAAACTTATAGCCGATTCCACAATGGAATCTGAATACGTAGCAGCTTGTGAAGCAGTATTGCTAAGAAAATTCTTGACAGATCTGGAAGTTGTTCCAAATATGCATTTGTCAATCACTTTATACTGTGAAAACAGTGGTGCAGTTGCAAATTCAAGAGAACCTAGAAGCCATAAACGGGGAAAGCATATCGAATGCAAGTACCATCTTATCAGTGAAATTGTACATCATGGTGACGTTGTAGTAACCCAGATATCTTATGAGCAAAACATTGTTGATCCTTTTACAAAAACCCTCATGACTAAAGTATTGGAGGGTCACCTACACAGTTTAGGTCTACGATGTTTGTAAACTAGGACAAGTGGGAGACTTTACATGCAGAGCGAAAAAAGGAATAAAAAATTAACCTAATTACACCTAGTTAACATGCAACCCTAAACTAAAAAAAATAGGGTTTAGCAAAAGTTATACCTTTGTAGCTATCCAAATATGAACGACTATACCTCTCACGAATTCAAACGGACCACACTAGTAGTCACTTACTATCTTTTAGATGAAGAACCAAGTTGTAGGACCCGATTGAAGAAGGAATCGAGATAGAGATTTGAGAGAGATATCAAATTAGGAAGGGAGAGTATTTTTTTTTCTTTTTGGTGTGAGAGAGGTGAAGAAAATTAATTTTTCAATAAAAGATAATTTTTTAAATTTTTTAACAAAATTTTAAAAGTTTTTAAAACTAAAAAATCAAATCTAATTTATAAAAAAATTACATGCAAAATGCATGCAATTTAATTCATCATGACTCAACACCTTACAATTCACTAACCAATAGTGAAAGGGTCTTTAACTCATATAGCCTAAATTGTTATATGATATTACATGAAAGACCTAACTTTCTAATAATTTTCACAAAAAGCCTAAATGGGTCAATATATTTCACAAATATAGGCCCGAATTACTTCTTTGCTCATTTTATAATATTGGATTACTTTATTATTTTTTTAAAAAAAAAAGGAATGAATCGTGGGTTGTACAGTTTTGGAAACTATTGGAAAGCTTTAATACTTTCCATATACAAAAACTGCAATACTTTCCATATAAGATTTTGGAAATTATTGAAAAGCTTTAATCCATTTTACTTGTCGAAGACAAAAACGATAAGGAGAGATTTATCGATAGAAAGTTTGAAGACGAAGAAGACATTCGACGATCGATCACTGTAAAGAAATATCGCTCGAAACTTTGAAGAAATTTCGATGTTAGCTTTGTTAAATAATACATTAGGTATATTGAAGATATTCAGATTATTAGGCAAAGAAACTGTAATTTAGAATGTTGTAGATTCTAGGGATTGTTGAGGTTTCGAGCGTGAAGAAGATGACTTTCATTACTTTTTCGACGGAAACTGTGAAGAAATTTTGAGGTTAGGTTGTATATATTCAATACATACGGTACATTAGGTATATTATATATATACATATATTCAAGATGTTAGACGGAAACTCCAATACTGACCATCCTGACACAAAAATATTACAACTATATGTTATTAAATAGTATAATTGTAAATAAGATATGGTAT
>JBBPDI010046027.1:0-20959 GCA_037974545.1 Cucumis variabilis
AACGTCAACGTTCAATATTCTTGACGTTTTTATCAACCGTCAAGAACTTTGACTTTCTTGACGATGGCTTCAAGGACAGTTTTAAAACCGTCAAGAATAGTGATTCTTGACAGTTTAAAAACGTCAAGAGAGCCTGTTTTTGTACTAATTGTGTTAATAAGAGAGGCTATTCATTTATACCAATTTAGTCCCTTAAATTTTATTTACACACGTTTAGTTTTAGGGTCTTTTTAAAAAATATAACAAATTGGCAAAATTTTTACATTGTATAGAACAATTTTGAAAACGAAAAAAATTCCACAGGCCCACAATGGAAAATACTAAAAATGCCTCAGTCAACAAGCGATTAATCGACCACAGGCACGAGTGTAATTCTTCTTCTAAATGATCATGATACACAATCGTGTAGGAAATGATACACGATCGTATAGAAAATAATTCACGTTTGTGTAGGTAGCTAGTATCAACACAATTGTGTAGTTCTTTCAAACGATGAGAAAAATGCTTAAATCTAAACGATTGTGTTGACTATGCTAAACGATCATGTTGACTAGGTAAGCGATCGTTTAGATCATATCTACACGATCGAGTAGTTCTTTTTAAATGATGGGAATTAAAGGGCTTCAAATCTAAATGATCATGTTGACCATGCTAAACGATCGTGTTAACTAAGTAAGCAATCATTTAGATCATACCACACGATCATGTAATTCTTTTTAAACGATGGGAGAAGAGCTTCAAATCTAAACGATCGTGTTGACCACATAAAACTATTAGTTTGACTAGGCAAATGATAATTTAGATCATATTAAAGTGTTATTTAAAAAATTTTGATATTCTGAAAGAGAAGCGGTAATAAAGAAAGAGAAGATGAAGAAAGAAAGAAAAAAAAAGATGAATAAAAAGAGAAGAAAGAAAATCTGGAACAAAAGCTAAAGAAATCTGAAAGAGAAGATGAATATGCAAGGAAGAAGAAAGAGAAATGACGAATAGTCCACAATATCAAGAGTAAATCTGGAATTTATGAAAAGAATTTACCGGTTTCATGGGCTTTTTTATTTTGTTACACGGACCATAAATATTTTGATATTTTGTTATATTTATAAAAAATAACATTTAGTTTTTGTGTATTTGTAGTTTTAAATTTGCTACAATTTAATTTTTATACATTCAAATTTGCATCAATTTCATCTCATTTTATAAAAAAAATGATGGTTAATTTTGATTGTGTAACCACTTAATATTTATAATTACCTTTCATTTGAAATTTGAGAAATTGCAAAAAAAAAAAAATGTAATATTTGACAACATATTTACGAAAAATGAAACGTAAAAAATTTTATTTTTTTTAGTAGTTTTGTTGAGTATAAATAGTTGGTCAAATTTTTTTTTAAAAGAAAAAAACCCCTAAACTACCTCTTTTTAAGTTAGGTAAGAATTTTGTAGAATATGCATTATTGGACTCTAAATTTTTAAAAACATATCATTATAGTCAAATTTTATAAAAATATTTTTTTTCTATTCTATCAATATATTTTCACATTGTACTGTCACTAAATTTTCAAAAAATAAATCCAAAAGTTTCTAATATAATTTTTTTTTATTTTAAAATTGAAAATTTACATTCTTTTAAGAAAAGTTGATATCTTCTCTAAAATTATTTTTAAAACTTAATTATGTAATTCAACATATCATATAATAACGTAAAATAATAAAATGAAATAATTCATGGTGTTTTTCAGTTTGTTGTTAAAAAATTGAAGACTAAGAAAGTATCCTAGACCAGAAACACCTGTTTAAAATAAATAAAAAAAACTAAAATGATATATTTTATAAATTTTAATAACTAAACACCTATCAAACACACATATAGAGCTACACAATACTCAAAAACTAAGATACCAATATGTTAAGGATACATTTTTTTTATATAGGTTCAACAAGAATAATAGCAATTCACAACTTGCCATTTGAAAAAATAGCAAAACTACTATATTTTGTTTCAAAATTGGCAAAACGAATAAAAAATACAATAAGTAGGAATTTGCAAAAACCCAAAATACTCATATATACACTTAATGTCAACTACTTCCTAATTCTAAAATAAACCATAATCACACCTTGATAACTTAAAAAACACAATTACGTATATACTTGTCTAATCAAAATTCAGCAAACCTTTCATCTTCACTTTCCTTTTTTGATTCTCCATATTCCACCTTCCTTTTTCCAAGTTCAAATTTGGGTAATTACATTCTATTTTCTTCAATCGAGCAAATTCAATACACCTTGAAGTGGCAAACCATAATCTCCACCCCTTTTTTGAACTTCATCTTGCATTTACATTTAAACTATCAGTCTTATCTTTAACTTCATCATAAATTTTCAAGAAGAAAAATAGAAACAAATTATAGTCCTATTTGAAGCACACAAAGGTACAAAAACCTTTAATCTTAACATTTGGGGTTGAAGAACAAAAACCTTCACTTAGAAGAACAAAGGTACAAAGTTGCATCTTCTTTTGTCTCTTATGAGAGATTTTGTCCAATTCAAAATCATTTATATTATTTAATCAATAAAATGTTGACGGAATTTGGGGAGATTTTATCTTAAAAAAACACAATTTTTTAGCGTATTTTGTTGGAAAAAAGATAGAATGATAAATCCTTTTAAAATTATTTTTTTCGTAAATTAAAAGAGACGAAAGAGAAGAAGACCAATGACGAATGCAAGACAGTAGTGATTGATTGAGAGCTATAAGGGTGATTAAAAAAGGAACTAAAAAATATGAAACAATTGAAACTTTAAGCAGTAAAAAAAGGAATTCCATCTTTTAAAAGAAATAATTATTTCAAATGCAGAATTATAGCGACGAAGAACAAGAGACGAAAGATGATACAGAAGATAATGAGGAAAAACAAACTAATGAAAAAATTGACTCTGAGTTTAAATTTTATTTTTTTAAAAAAAATTAAGATTTAATACAAAACCTAATTTCAATTTCCAAATTATTAAGAGTTGAGATTCAACCAACAAAAAGTAATAATATGGTTATTTTGAAATAGAAAAATGAATAAAATTGTTAAAATCTTCAACCAAATTGTTAAATCTTGAGATATTAGGAAGATGTTATGATAAGGGTTGGAAATGCTAATAACATGTCGAAATTAATTACATACGCATAAGTGCATAACACAAATTAATTATATTGGAGAGACTTATGATAAGAGCGCTTATATTGAAATAATTAAAGTCCGTGAATGTGGGTATTTTATTTGGTATTTTGTAAAATACCATGCATGTGCCAAACGTGCATTTTACCAAAAATCTTTTTTAAAAAATATGTTTTTCCTTTTTCAAAATGATCCCTGGAAACAATGCTAAATCTGATCTAATTATCCCTTATATATATATATACTAACTATAATCCACAAAAACTTAAAATATCAAATTAATAACATAAAGATCAGGAGGAGTTAGGAGTGTTCAAATAACCAGAATAACTATGACTACTTAACCTAAAATGTAAGAGTTGGGTTGAGTTAAACATTTTCTATTTTTGTCAGATTGAGTTTGTTGCGAGTTGGTTAAAAAGAAATTTCGCTTGATACAACCACCCGAATATTAATGAAAAGACTATGTATTTTTTTTCTTTATTTAAATTTTGACTATTTTTTATTAATTAATTTGTAAAATTTTAATATTTGTGTTTTTAAATTGTTATATATTTGTTTTTGTATAAAGTTTTAATTAAATAGCATACATATTTTATAATTTAATATTTTAAGTTAATGAAATTTTAGTTATTGATAATGTGTTATCGATAAACTTACATATTTAAAATTAAAAAGAAAAATAACTCAACAACCCTACTTGAATTTTGAGACTTGAGTTAGGTTGAGTCGGATATTTTATTTGTTTTTTATGGGTTTTCAACCCAATCAATCCAAATTTTTGGATTGGTCCGAAAAACACTCTCAATCCAATCCAACCCATGTACACTTGTAAAATGGTGAGTTTACGAAAGGATTTGATGATTAACCTTAGTACTACATAAGAACAAAGAAATATGATTTTAGGGTTTTTTTTTATTTTTAAATTTTATATATTTATTTTTCATTTGTTTTTGCTAGTAATTATAACATTATTAGGGATTTTTTCAAAAAAATATAACAAAGAGACAATATATTTACATTGTATAGAACAATTTTGAAAACTGAAAAAATTCATAGGGTCACAATTGAAAATACCAAAAATGCTAATTGGTCATTCGCACGCATAATATATTTGGGTACACGATCTTGCACCAAGATTGTCATATCCCACCCCAAGCACCTACTTACTTGGTCCGAGATGTGGCATGAAACCAACTGGTATCGCTCACTTCAAGAACAACACCAACTGGCCTTTAACTTAAACCCCTAAAGAGTAAACAACAGCGAAAGCTAATACATAATCTTTAAACACAACTAGGTAAAACCTTTTTTTATTAAAAAACTTTATATAAGTTTTTACAGACAGAACGTAACCTTATTTACTTGGTCGTGTGTGCTAAGTGTCACAATCGTAGCGTTTTAACCTTGATACGGACGATTGTGCGACACTTGTTCGATCATCAAAATCCAAAAGTTGCGGATAGTGTCGACGTATGTCATAACCTTCTTTCGCGTTCTTGGGAAATTTTATTTATAAAATGTGAGAAAGATTTAAAAGCATTGAAAACGACATAAAGAAAGCATTAAAGACTGTCAGTTGCAAGGAAAAAGGGTGCTTGCAAAGAGTACAACTAATGCTTGGTCGGGGATACGACTACCATGCCTCCCCTATAGTACATTTTGGACATTTTCCTTTTTGGTAGGCTTGCATATGAAAATGCCGAAACGTCACTCCCAAGCATATCGACATAGAATGAAAAGCAAATGCCTAGACTACGTACAAGACATAAGTATAAGATAGACTGGGGCTAATCGGAACATACGGCCATAGGCAAACACGCCTTGGACAAGTATGACTGTGACACCGAACACGCCCACCATTCCCATCGAAGGCATGCATGCACGCCCACCGTGCCCACCATGCCCATGCACGCCTTGGACAGGTATGACTATGACATACTCTCCTACTTAAAACGTTGACGTCCCCGTCAACTGATAAAGCTGGAATCCTTCAATCTTCTGCTTCCACGCTTCACGGTCATTGGTACGTCTTTCACTTACTTCTTTCACGAAGAGGTTCTTCTGCTTCATCCGAACCTGAGTGTCCTCCTCGTGGGTCTTGGTCTTCTTCCTTGCTCCTCAGCAAGGATTCTTCCTGTTTCTACTTAGTCCCTCGCATCTTCTTACGAGAGAGTGATCTCTGTAACCTGGAGTCGAATTCGTTTTGGGTCACCACATGACGATGACCTGACTTCCCAAATGAAGGTCCAAGAGCGATGTTTCTAATTTGCCCATCCCCTTGGCAACTTTGAGGCTCTCTCTCCAGACTAACCCGAACGATACTTGATTTCTGCTTCCACCCCTTAGTAACCTTACGAATCTGACGACTCTTTTCGACGTAGGAGGGATCAGCAATGCGCGACAACCCAGTTTGTCTGTCACCAACACTCTCAGCTGGGCTTCTATCAGTTGACGAACTCATCACAACTGTAACATAAGATTGGGTCGTCTTCAACAATTGACCCTCATTCTCATGTTCCAGCCCATGGGTCTTCACGAAACTCATGCCATTATGCGCAACAGAGTCTTTCTGCATGGACTCCTTTAACGTGTCTCGTATTGGGTCATCCACTCGACATGCCTATTTATGAGCCAACATGTATGGAATCCTACGATTGCTCCTCTGATTAAGGGCACCAACTGCCCGCTCATTCACTTTCTCCTTTATTCTGACCCAAACCCAAGCTTGGGCACATCTCTCTGCACCCTTGTTTGACTCGGGGTCAGATCTAGCTTAGTACCAAAGTGTCTTGTATCATTTCCATTCGTCTTCCTGACATCAGTAAGTTCCTGGAACCACTGCTTCCCATCCCTCCAACTGGTTACTCTGGCAAGCTCTTCTCTTTCAAACATCATGGCATTCCCCTCTGGGGTATTCGACCTTTGGCCCTTAGATGTGCTGGGTCATCCACTCTGCACGAGGACATTGCTTACAACATCATCAAATGCCTCGGTACAAGTTTTGGTAGCTTGGGTCGCACCTACGGACCCAAGAGTTGGCCCTCTCCTTGGGGCTCGTTTCGAGATAGGTTGTTGATGCACAACTGTCTCTTCTCTTCCTCCCGTAAAAAGACTTGAGCTTTATACGAAGCCTTTGCAGGTTTAACTATTCCTGCTCTCAACTCTTTTGACTGTTTTTGAAGTTCAGCTAACTTCGGCGATGCCTTCTGACAACCCTTGTTCGTAGGTGATTCTGACATGGGCAGGCTATCAGGCCTCCCAGCACAACACTCTTCTATGACACACCTTGTGTCTTCTCGAAGTATTTCTCCCTGGCCACTAACAAGCTCAGGTAGGATGTCTCTGAACATTATTCTGTCTTTAACACAACTCTCTCTTAGTTGCATGGCCGAGATCATTCTTAAACCTTTGGGATGCCGAAGGTCGGTATGTACAACGATGGGAGTAGACCCTGTAATCATCAGACATTTAGCTACAGGCATAACGATCACTTGATGTTCGAGGAGGAATTCCATTCTGGGTACTACATCAAAGTCATCCATACCTATAATGACAAGGTCAATAAGACCGCTCCATCCTCTCAACTGTACCCTCGCCTGCTGCACTAATTCGACGACTGGTAAAGCTGTAGAATTAACGGCCTTCATTTTTTCTGCATCCTTCTTCCAATGAAGGTTAAGTCATCTGGCTTCTGCCACCGTTATGAAGTTATGGGTTGCACCAGAGTCAACCATAGTACTTTTTACATGCTTTTGGTTAATCCAGGCTTCCGCATATATTAGACCCCCTTTTGGACGCCTACTCGTCTCCCTCACTTCCTTCTGGAGGGATGACAAGAATCTTATGGCTCCCACTCTACAGTTTTGAAACTCCTCCACTTGCTCAGTCTCCTTCTCTGGTTGACTCGACTTGTCACCTAAGCCTGAAGCCAGGGAGGCTTGGAAGGCATTGAAGGCTGATTTATTCGGACATTTCCTTGCCCGATACAACCCTTTGCATACATAGCAACTGATAGGAACAGGCAACGTGTTCAGACTATCACGTCTTCGTCGAGTGTCCCTCGTGTCAGATTGGGAAGGCTTACGGTCTCTACCAGGACTTCCATTTCCACTGGCAGCCTTGGGAGAATTCGATCGGCTGTGTCTATCTCTTTTAGGTGAGGCACTTTGGTGACGCCTCGAATCTTGAGGGTTATTAGACAGATCGAACAAGCGTTCAGCTATAGCATAGGCCGAAATGAGGTCTTGAACTCTCTGTTCATACATCTTAGTCCTTGCCCTCAACTTCAACCCCTCAATAAAGCTGAAGATTTTATCCTTTTCGGTCATATTGGATATGTCTAACATCAGCCCCGCAAATTGTTTCACATACTCCCGAATGGTTCTAGTGTGCTTTAATTCCCACAAATTTTGTTGAGCTAGAATTTTGACATTCTCGGGGAAAAACTGTGAGCGAAGTTCTTTCTTTAAACTGTCCTAAGTATCCATGATGCAACGCCCTTCCTGAATGTCTACATACCGGGACCTCCACCATAACTTTGTATCTTCGCACAGATGCATGGTTGCCAATGTCACTTTGACTTCTTCAGTGAGGGTGTTCGTGGCCTTAAAGTATTGTTCCATGTCGAAGATAAAGTTCTCCAAGGCCTTTGCATCCCTTGCCCCACAGAAGGGCTTGGGTTCTAGGACCTTTATCTTGCCAACTGTAACTGCTCCTCCAGCCGGAGATTGATTCGCCAACACTCGCATCGCAAGGTTCACCTTCATGTTTACCTCTGCGATTTCATTCCTAACGACATCCAGGGTGGCTTGAAAGTCCTCTGTCAAGCCGTCTATCATTCCCATTATATTCTTCTGTGAGTTATTCAGCTCAATAACTCGTTTTCCATCTGGGCAACAGAGCCCGACAAACAGTCACCACGCTCGTAGGTGACATTTTTAGTTCTCATTACTCGTGACTCTAGCGCGTCAACTCTAACTGACAACTTGAGTATGGGTAATCCGTCCAGACGATCGGATACCGCGTCAATGGCATTGGCTTTCTTGGAAACTTCCTCAAGTCGCTTCTCAAGAAATCAGATGGAATCAGAAACTTCCACCAGGTGGAGCATCTGCCCTTCGATCCCCACCAACCGCTCATCATGGGTCTTACCCGCCTGCTTCACGATCGACATCTTTCTGTTCCAATCGTTGCTCAGCCAATCTTGGCTCTGATACCATTTGTCACAATCGTAGCGTTTCAACCTCGATATGGACGATTGTGTGGCACTTGTTCTAGCTCGATGAACAAGTCAGCCGATCAAAATCTGAAAGTTGCGTATAATGTCGACGTATGTCGTAACCTTCCTTCGCGTTCTTGAAAAATTTTATTTATAAAACGCGAGAAAGAAATAAAAGCATTGAAAACGACATTAAAGAAAGAATTAAAGACTATCAGTTGCAAGGAAAAAGGGTGCTTGCAAAGAGTACAACTAATGCTTGGTCGGGGATTCAACTGTCATGCCTCCCTTATAGTACATTTTGAACATTTTCCCTTCTGGCAGGCTTGCATATGAAAATGTTGAAACGTCACTCCCAAGCATATCGACTTAAGATTGAAAGCAAACGCCTAGACTATGTACAAGACCTAAAGATAAGATAAACTGGGGCTAATCGGAACATACGGTCATAGGCAAACACACCTTGGACAAGTATGACTGTGACACTATGCACGTGTTGTCACTAGTAATACAAAAAGCATATATATATATTTATTTATAAAATTATTATTCTCTCACTATAATACATATATTTATTTATTTAAATCCAACTTCCCTCTCTTAATTAAACCCATCATCTTTTTCCATCCAATCAAATCAATCATCTCTCCTCATTTAATTATTTTATTTTCCAACAATTATACTTATATTTTATCTTATAATGAACTTCACTTTTCCGTATTAAGTATTTATACAAAACCAAATTATTGTCATATTTAGAGTATTTTTAGGAGATATTATTCTTATAATTATTTGTATATTCATTCCTTAAGTGTATTATTCTTTGAAGTATAATTAGGTTTGTACCTCTAGTAAAATATCAACGAAATACAAAAATATTCATGAAAAACAACATGTAACAGAGGTGGGTTTTTAACCTAACCCCATCGCCCTTCAAATCTATGTATTCACCATCACCACCGCTTCTCCTCGTTGCAACCATCGTCGCAACCGCTCTTTCTTTCGCCAAGCCCGTCGACGTCACCTACATTTCTTTGTTTGATTTTGGTCGCCCACAGATCCGTCCTCGATCGCTTCTCCCTGTTCGTACTATTCAGATCTATTCGACCTTGTTTAGATCCACGATGCTTCTCTCCATTTGAACGCTCAGATCCATTGTACACATCTTCAGATGCACTGTCCACACCTTCAGATCTACAACTCTGTCACATTAGTCCATCGTTCGCCGTTCATCATTCCAAAAACTCGACGGTCAAATACCTCAAAATCCCAAACTTGACAGCCAAAAACGCGACACTTGACCAAACTTGATAACCTCTTCGTAACTTAATATCCACACTATTCATATCAGTTTTGACAACATCCAGATCGTTGTCAAGTTTCAGATGAATCTGTTTAAATTTATATCCATTTTCAAGCACAATCGTTTTGCTGTTTCATTTTCAGCTACTTTGGTTGTTTTTGTTTTCGATTGATTTGGTTCAGATTTGTCTTCACATCTGCTCTGTCCAACAGATTTGATCTCGTTTCCATTTGCTCTAGTTTTGATTTGCTTTAGTTACTGTTTTGTGATTTATGTGTGGTGAACCATTTGTCCACATGTTTGCCTATCCCATTTAATACTTGAGTTTTGTGTTGGCCTAATTTTCTTGTTTTTCTGTGATGGAGAAACACAATATAGCACGTCCTATTAGCATTATTCTTGATGGCACAAACTATATTACCTAGACAAACCAAATGAGGAGTATTTTTATCAGTCGAAAATTATGACGTATACTTACGGGAGACATTACCAAACCTGTCAAACCCACTCCTCCCATGAAAAACACCAGTAAGGACACCACTAGATTGATGATGCTGACACTTCTAATGTTCAAAAGTATACTGAAGAGGACATCAAGTACATTGAACGACTTGAGGATTGAGATAGCAAAAATCATCAAATCTGACTTAGTTGGGTAACACTTCTATTCCAGCTATTCATACTCAATTTGATGCATTTGATACTGCAAAAGAACTTTGTGATTTTTTGTCCATACATTTTTAATCTATTGAGCTTGCTCACTATTATCAGTTACATTCTCGACTTGTTAGTCTAAACCAGGAGATCGGACAATATGTGAATGAATATCTTGCTACTCTTTAGTCTATTTGGACTTAGTTAGATTAGACGAAAATCAATGTTGACAATATTCGCCTCATAAAAGTTCTCCTGGGACTCTGCCCAGAGTATGAACCAGTTCGTATTGCTTTGTTACATCGCAATCCTCTGCCATCTCTCGACGTCACTGCTTAGAAATTTTATTTGAGGATAAAACACTTGGCATTGTCTTATCCCTGCCCATCCTATTGTTGGGTGTAAGTACTGTCACAAGCAAGGTCACATCTTAGAAAACTGTCCAACTTGCCCATCCTGTCCTCTTGGCCACTCATATAAACTCAAGTCTTCTCCTAAAATCGATTCTCAATTTTTTGTTGTTGTTGCCACACCATTCGATATAACTACACCCCGACCTTTCAACTGAATGATCTTCATGACTTACTGAAACAGGTGATGTCTTCCTACTCTATTGCTTTTGTTGTCACTTCAGGTTCAGGATCCTCAGATGGGTCAAGTGATTGGTATGAGACGGAATGTGGGATGATTATTTGAGCAACACTCTCCATTCTCCTCGCTTCACTCTAATTTCGTTTAGCTTCATCAGTTCTAATATGTTTCCATCTTATCCCAATCTACTCCAATTTTGTTCAACTCTATTTTGTTCTGATTCAATGAATTACTCATGCTCAGTTCAGATCTCGTTTTCATCATGCTCTCATTCTCCTCTGCTTCAATTTTCCTTTGCTCTACTTTCATTTTGTTTTAGCTTAGAAGTTTTGTTCTCCGTGAGTTTCTGATTCTATTCTAGATCTAGTGATTTGATTCTTTTCTTAGAAAACTCAAGTTCATTCTAGAACCTTGAGTTTGAGGGAGAGTATTGTCATATTTAGAGTATTTTTAGGAGATATTATTATGATATTATTCTTATAATTATTTGTATATTCTTTCCTTAAGTGTATTGTTCTTTGAAGTATAATTAGACTTGTATCTCTAATAAAATATCAATGAAATACAAAAATATTAGAACACACACACAAATAATTAATATCATAATCCACCTAAAATTCAAATTCTTATAAATTAAACATATATATCCATATATATATATACTTAATTAATTCCAACTCCATAAAAAACAACTTTTCCTTTTAAAATCACAAATCAACTCAAATTCTCAATTCTTTTTATTTAACCAAATCTTCTCCAATAAATAAGTTATTTTATCAATTCTAACATGAATTATCTTAACCCAATAATTTAATTTTAGCTCCAATATTCAAGATAACATGCAAGTAATTTAAGATAATTAATAAAAAGGAAAATTGCATCAAATGACAAAAACATTTAGAAAAAAACAGTTCATTACACCTATTTTTTGCATATTGCGAATATGACAAAATTAGTGATATCAAACACTATCAAACAATAATCATAGGGTTATCAGACGGTAATCATAGGGTTATCCACTTTTAAATTTGCTACTTTTGCAATTTAGAAAATGTAGTAGCATGGGCCTAATTATCATAATTTTTTTTGCTATTTTTGCAAGGGCCTAATAGAAACTCCTTCAAGATTTGAGATGTTACATTTCTTGTCTCGATAACTATATTATAATATATAATTATCAATTTTTCTTTTAAATAAATCTTATTTCTTCTCTTTCCTCATTTACCCAATCAATCATTATTTATCTTTCTTCAAATAATTAATTATCTTCCACAATAATTAATTTTTCACAAATAAGAATTATTTTTATCCTTTTCTATAATAATTATATATATAAATATATATAATTAACCATTATTCTACCAACATGAAAATGCACTAATTAATTAAATATTCACCCAAAATATATATAATTTATTCAAATTTCAACAAAACCAAATAATTCTCATTCAAATAACTCAAAATAACACCCTATAAACTCAAACATAAATAAATAAAATTAAGATAATTAAATTAAAGATTAACTTAATTTTAAGGAGGTTTAGAAGTGCAAATAAAATCAAATGTCTACGTAGGAAAAGATGTGATTAAGTAAATTGTTGGGCGAGATAAAAGACTAAGTATTTTATACTTTCTAGATCAACCAGATTTGAAACAGATATATGATTAACATAATTTGTATTTGTAGAAGATCTACAATCTAATGTTCAAATCTGACATGTATGTTATGATGATAATAAAATCCGAAAGAAACAAAAAAAAGTGAATTTTCAATATAACATAGGATAAAAATACCATTTTTATCTCATGACTTTCAAATTTGTTTAATTTTAGTTTTTATACTTTTAGTAAATATTAAGCTTGGTTCCTCGAAGTTAATTATTTTATTGAAATTGATTAAATAATCTTAATGATTTTCATAAAAAGAAGCACAACATATAGATGAATATATTTATAAAATTTATAGTAAAAATGCTGATAAAAAATAATTTATAATAAACTAGTAGGGACTAAAATTAAACATTTAAAAATATAAAAACTAAAATTAAATACAAAATAATATTTTAACCTAAAACATATAACAATAGTTTGTTTATTAAATAATGCTTTGTAAATGTTCTTCACTTAAATACCTTTTGTAAAATTATGCCAGAAAAAAAAAAGTTGATATATTACCAACTTTCACTCTCTATTATTTTGAATGTATGCTCTACAATAATGTGAGGTTTTAATGACACGATGATATAGCAAAAATGAGTTTTTAGGGGCAAAAAAAGTCATTAATGTAAAAAGGACTCATTTTTTTTATAGAAAAAGACCGAAACTTTCAAATTTATGTTTTTTCTTGACACATTTTACGTGTTACTAAACCACGACATTTTTTAAGTGTCGAGAAAACATGTTTTTGGTAGAAAAAGATGCTAAATTACAAACCTAAGTATTTGATGAAACTTTTTAGTTGTCACAAATTCATGACATTTAATAAGTATCGTTGAATAATTCAGTTATTTTTTTAAAATAAAAAATGTGATTAAAATTGAAGGTGAGTTATATGTGATATATTGTGCTACATGCATGTTTTGGCCTAATAATCGGTTGAAGCAAATGAGATTTTCTTTTTCTTTTTTCTTTTTCCTGGGACTGAAGAATTTGGAGGTATGTTCTTTATATAATTTTTTTTGAGTTTAGTTGTTAATTTTATAATTGGTTTAGATGTTTAAGTTTCTTCTCTAGTTTAATTAGTGTTTAAATTTATGTGTAGAATTTTCATTGATTTAAAATTTCCTTTAAATTAGGTCATATAGTAGATATATAAAATTTCTTAGTAACATCCCTGACGTATTTTTTCTTACTGTTGTTAGTGGCAATGCTGGTTGGATTTTTATTAAAATGCAACATTGTAAAGGTATTACTAATTGAGTACATCTTATTTTCTTGTGATAATTAAGATGCATATTTTAGATTGATACGTTTGAAGTTGTTAAAGTGAGTCACACACTTAACAAAACAAGGTTTAAGAGATTGTTTTGTTAGTTTTTATTTCTCAAGCTTTGCTTTTGGTTCTCAAGTTTGAAGTTGTCGAAATGTGTCACAAGGATGGTGTTGAACCTAGTTTGTAACTCTATAAACATATTTTTCCTAGGTCTTGCACACTAATCAACTTAGGTGATGAAGCTACCCAAATAAGTGATTGGCCTTTGGTTGGTAACAACGTGTTGTAATGTAGTTACTTGTGTGAAGTTTCTAAATGATGAATATAATTATGTATTGCTTGAGCTTTTTTCATTGATATAAAACAACATTTATACATATTACAAAGGAGTAAATATGGTAAAAATTACAATGAAATCAATCTACAATAAAGACCTAAATAATAGGAGAAGATTGTGGATATGAAATATCTCCTAATATCCTCCCTTAAACGGATGACTCAGGTTGACTCAATAGTTTGTCTCGAAGGTGAAGAAATGTTGGAGATAGGAATGACTTTGTTAGTATATCAGCAAGTTGGTTGTTGAAAGAGATGTGACAAACAGAGATGTCTTTGCAAAGAACTTTTTCCGAACAAAGTGGTAATCAATCTCAATGTTTTAAGCTCGAGCATGAAAAACTAGATTATGAGCTAGAGATAGCGAAAACATTATCACATCATAATGTTGGTGAGGTCTTAAGAGAAACACGAAGATCACAGCGAAGCAATCAGATCTAGTGCATATCGATATCGACAATAGTAGTGGTGAGTGAGTGATATTCTGCTTTTGTCGAGGAACGTGAGACTGTTGGTTGCTTTTTAGAAGATGAAATAATTGGATTAGAACAGAGAAAGGCGATGAATCTAAAGGTGGAACGTCGATCAGAAGTATCACATGCCTAATCAAAGTCACAAAAGGTCTGTAGAGAGAACGAACCTTTGCAAAACTTTATTCCAAGGGTTGGAGTACCACATAGATATTTGAGCATGTGTTTGACTATCAAAAAGTGAATGACAGTTGGTTTGTGCATGAATTGACTGACACGATTTACGAAGAACACAATATTAGGACAAGTGAGTGTAAGATATTGCAAGGAACCAACTAGTCGACAGTAGAGGGATGGATCATTAATTAAATGGTGGTGCAATGGTATAAAGATCAGTATTAGGAGACACGGGTGTGACACAAGGTTTTGCAGGGGGTCATTCCTGATGTCTTAAGAAGGTTGGACTAAAACTCTAGTCATTTTGGGATGTATATAATAATGTAATCCTCTACCATCAGAAATGGTAAAATGTATAAGTATATTACATAAAATATATAAATACAAATACAATAAACTATGGCGTCCTTATACCCATTACACATCTTCCACTTGCCTTAGATTACCTAATGTACATAACTCGCAAACCTAGACTTTTCAGAAGACCCTCGAGCACTTTAGTTGTGAGAGTTTTTGTAAATGGATCAGCAATATGCTCCACTATTATCTCAATATAAAGTGATGGGCATGTTAATGTTTGAAACAACTTCCAAATCATGCAGGAACTTCCTAAGTCAAATTGCTTCACAAGCAACAACGTACTCAGCCTCTATAGTAAAGTTTACAATGCATCCTTGTTTGATGCTACGTCATACCACAACTCCCCTGTTTAGGGTGAACACTGATCTCGATGTGGATTTTCTAGAATCCTTATCGGTTTCAAAATCAGAATTAGTGTATCCTATAAGGATCAAATCCTTAGTCCCATACACAAGTATGTAGTTTATACAACTACTACTACTGTTGCTGCTGCTGCTGCCAAACTGCTCTTTTGCTGCTTCACAAGCAGCAACATACTCAACCTCCATAGTAGAGTCTACAATGCATCCTTGCTTGATGCTACACCACGTCACAGCTCCCCCGTTTAGGGTGAACACTGACTGCTACTGCTACTGCTACTAGTACTACTACTACTATTATTATTATTTTGCTTAATTGAATATGCTTTCAAAGTTTTGGTAACATGTTGAACGGATAGCTTTGTTGTCTTTGTACAATATATTCTTAACTTTTTAGCCAATTTTGAGATGTAGATTGTCACCGATGCTTTCTTATTTAGTGTGTTGATACTTGATCTATGAGTTTTACAATTCATTTTAATTTTGTAGTATTATGTATACAGTTTTTGTGTATAATTTTGCTTCTCTTCATGAGTTTTGGGTTTCAAGCTTTCACTAATCGAGAGGGTCATTTGTAGATATTAAGAAGTTTTGGGAACATAATGAGTAAATGTAGTAGTATTGTTATTTATATTTCAACTCTCTTTTTAGTCTCCATGTTAATAATTGTGTATTATTTTTTTATGATAAATAAATATATGTATTTTTTATTTTTGAGTTTGTAAACTTGCACGACTATAAACTAACAGGTTAGGATGATACAAATAAGAAAGGAAAAGTCATTTGGAGATGTGCTACATGTTGATCTCTAGGTTGAGATGTAGTTTAATACTTTAGATATCAACATCATTTTTTTTTTCTTTGCTTGAGCTGATCTCTAGGTTGAGATGTAGTTTTATACTTTTTTATTTAGAACAAATTATACTTGCAAGATGTTCTATGCAAAGCCGCAAACCCCTCTATTCATTGGAGGCTTTGTAGTTTTTCTTTTTTGGGAATTAACTCACCACTTACACCGGGTTAGTACATTGTGCATACGTTGTGCTATCAGTTCTCATACCTTATTTTGCCGACAATTCTATGTTCTAATTTATTTATTTTTTACGTTTAAAAATTTTTCTATGTCTTTCATTTTCGCTATTTGATAAAATTTTGCTATGTGAATCTATTTTAACTTGACATTGTTGTATTTTGGTTTAGATTGTGGAATCTAAGTTTGTATTTGAAACCAAGGTCATCTAGTTTCAAGCTTTTTTAATTAAGTTTGTGTCTTTTGAACTGTTTCTTGAACTAGAATTGTAGTTCATATTAACTTACAAAAAATCTGTCATAAAAAAAATATTTTGTATATGATAGTATCGAACAAATATGTAAAGTTTTGTAATGTTCTAGAAGTAATGTTCATTTGTGTTAAAGTTTTGGAATTGTATTTAATGAAGATCCTCATGGATATTTATGAGATTGTTGGACTACATACATGGATTACAAAGCCAATACAAGAATAAAAATATAACTGAATTACAATTCTTTTAAAAAAATCTGAAACAGATTTGACGTTTTTTAAATGCCATAAACAAGTATATTCTTGATGTTTTCTAAATGTCATAAACATGTACATTCTTGATTCCTTTTAAATGTCATAAACAATCAAATTCTTGACATTTTTTTTGTATCAAGTAAGAAATAGCTCTTAACAGTTTTCAAATGTTATGAAAACTCACATTCTTGACGTTTTTATACATGTCAAAAACCTTAGGTCTTAACATTTTTTAAAGGTTGTTAACATCAACATACTTGATAGTTTTTACATGTCATACACATTTGTATACTTGATGTTTATAAAATGTCAAAATTTATTATTCTTAACGTTTATTAACTGTCATGAACTTTGACCTTTTTTATGTTGGCTTCAAGGACGATTTTAAAAAAGTTAGGAGTATAATTCTTGACGGTTAAAAAGCATAGAGAGTCTATTTTTGTAGTGGTGTAGCTTATCTTTTAGCATATTGGCTCATTTCTAGGCATGCATGTGGTTGATCACTCCTAGAGTATCATAATCTTCTTTTTGTGTTTAAGATGGTTTCTATAGCCACTTTAGGATTGGGAAATTTTCTCAAGCAAAACATTTTCTTGGAGAATCTCACACATCTTCTTGCCCTCATAAAACGGTGGATACCAAATTTTCAAATTTATGAACTTTCTCCACTACAACTTTCTCATTTGACATCTAAAATTGTAGTCATACCGATGATGTACTTCTTGCGACCTGCATCATTTCCTCCATATCATGACTCCAATGTACTCCAAATTACATTTGTTGACTTTTGGACTACAAACAAGTTAAACATTGTGTTCGGCATATGATTAAATAGATGACCTTGAACTATTTTGTTGTCTTTCACATATTTATCAGTATCAATCACAAAAGACTACTTCAGTTGGTCAAAAACATCACGAGGTTCTTGGAGAATTTTAGGTCAAAAGATTTATCATCTTTTTGGTATAATTCGACTCCTCTCCGATGAAGATATAATCAACCTCCAACTGCTCAAATAAGATCAATAAATTTTTAGACTAGAGACCGATTGTTCTCCATCAAGTGGCTTGAGCTGGACAAATTGAGAAAGACTTCACCATTATTAATAGAAATCTGTATTGTAATTTCTTTCAGATTGTTAGAACATATATCAGAAGAAAATCGTTGCGTCATGGATGAACCACTGCCTTTAAAGCAATTACGGCGAGATCGCAGTGTCGGTTGCTCTCAAAGGTTAACACAACCTCCTAATTTAGGCGTGCACTCGCTAGATTATGGACTAGAATTAATTAGATTAGTGCTTACAGTAGTAGAAAGAAAGAGAACAGAAGAAAACAGAGACAAGAAGAATAAGATTTGTGTATTGTAAAAAACATATAAGTTTCGATGAAGGAAAATGGAAGAAACGAAACGACTAGGGGTTGAATGAAAGCAAAACAGTAAAAATCTCTCAAAAATTTATATCAAATGTTTAATTTTTAATATAATGAATTAAAAAATTAATTGTTTTTTGTGAAAGTGCATCCATGTTTGTCTAACTTCCTCATTGAACGATGATAGTTGTAAGTGTGGTGATAAGGTTAACACCACCAACAATCTTTGGTCTCTCGACTAGTATGCGTTGATATTCACATCCTTTAGACATTGCTATTTTTTTTTTCAATGTGAGACAAAAGTTCTCTTAATCCCTTAACCTTTACCATGGATCTAAGTCCAAAAGTCATTTCCAACCATATCTTTCTTAGGCAAAAGAGTTGTTTTTAGTAAATTCTAAAAGAACGGTATTACATTTTTTTTCTTTCAAATTTTGACTTATTTTTAAAAACTCTTAAAACATAGTAAACAAACCTTGGAAACCAACGATTGAAAGTAAGATTTGTAGTGTTAATTTTCTCAAACAAAAAACTAAACCCTTGTTTGGTAACCATTTTATCTTTTAGTTTTTGGTTTTTAAAAATTAGCAATTCTTCCTCTCATTTTCTTAAGATGGTTTGAATCAATTCTCAAGTATGATAGTTGAATTCTTAACCAAATTCTAAAATTAAAAACAAGTTTTTAAAACCTACTTGTTTTGGTTTTCATTAATTGAGTTGATTTCTTAAAACATAGCTAGGTAAAAAGTCTATATCAAAACAAGATATTCAGAGATAGAAATAGTGCTTCAAAAATAAAAATAAAAACAAAACCTAAGGTCGATTTTGTTTTTGACAACTAAGCCTATTTTCTCATCATTTTGATAAGGAAAGTAAATAATTCTAAAAAACAAAAACTAAAAATAATGAAGCCTAAATATTATCAAATTGGATATAAATTTCAAGAGTCAAATTAATTCACATCAAGGTAGTTGTTTTAGTTAGGTTGCTTTATGTTTCAACATGTTATTAAGCAGAGGCAACTAAGTTGTACGTACCTCAACTGATTTTACCCGACGACTATGAGATTTAATTTCCAAAAGAGAAAAAGAAAAACAATAGAAGCAAAGAATATTTTTAAATCCTTTACCAAGAGGTCGCCATAGTTGAATTCATTTCATCTATGTTTCTTTTTTGTATTCAGTTTCAGAATAATGTTGGCAAAGGGCAAAATCTACATTATATATGGAAGATAAACAGAGTGTGCATCATCCAAATCACACAATCATTTGAATTAATTTAACTTCAACATTTTATTTTAAAATTTCATATCCAGCTTAAGAAAACAGAAAATTACTCAAAAATAAATCGTCCTCTTCAGAATAATTTCGAAAATAGAAAAAGCTTAAAGGCCCACAATGAAAAATTCTAAAAATAATTCGATTAATTGACAAACAGCGTGCGTAATATATTTGAAAAACAACCGTTTAATATTTGAAAAACAATCGTTTAGATTTGGCTATTCTTTCCTACACGATCCTTTAGATTTGATATTCGTTTAGATTTGGGAAGCCAAATATCAAATCTAAATCTAAATGATTTTTTTCATAAACTTTTTTTGTACACAATCGTTTAAATTTTGGTTATCAAGTCTCAGCAATTTTTTTGTACTCGTTTATATTTGAAAAACAATCGTTTAGATTTGGTATACGATCGTTTATATTTGAAACACGATCGTTTAAATTTGGTTTTAACATATTTGTACAACATCGTTTAGCTTTTACTATTTTGGTACACGACGTTTAAATTTGATAATCCAATATTCCAACGATTTTTTTATGATATTTTATATTTGAAACAACTAAATAACAATTTGAAAAAATAAATAAATAGATCTTTTATATTTGCTACACGATTTTGAACCAAATAACAGTTTGAAAAAATAAATATGAAAAACTACAAAAAAAGAAAAGAAAAAGAGGATGAAAAGAAGAAAAAAAATCCAAAAAGAGAAAAAGAAGAAAGACGATGTAAAAAAAGGGCAAACCTTGAGTATTTAAAAAAAATGACCAGTTCATGAATTTTTCATTTTGTTACACATTTGTCAGTTTATTATATTTAGAAAAATTAACCAAAAAATAAAATAATAATAATAATAGAAAACATTATTGCTCTTAGTTTCACATATATAACAACATTGATATATGCATCTTTGAGGAAACAATCTCTTTCTTCCGTCTCTTAGGCCATCAAACTATGTTTATAGAGAGAAAGTAACCAATGAGACAAAATTAGAATTTTTTTAAAAAATAATGTGTTTTCCAAAAGTATTGACAAAATTAGGGTGGTTGGAAAAAAAATGTCAAAAATAGGTGAGTAAAGTCGTGTACCTGGTACACGACTTCAATATAGCTGACGGAAGTCGTGGACTCGGTCCACGTTTTCTGACTGGAGTCGTGTACCCGGTACACGACTCCGGTACAAGTGGAAAGAT
>JBBPDI010046218.1:0-20949 GCA_037974545.1 Cucumis variabilis
TTAAATCACAAATCAAATGAGAGATGATTGAATTATTAAATTAGAGTTAGGATAAGAAACTATGAATAAGACCCATTTGTAAAAGACTATGAGAAAATTTGCAAGCTCTCTCCATTTCACATTGTGACTGTGGTCTCAACTTGTAATCAACAAGGAATCGAAAAATCGGTCTAGCTTTGCAGCGATGGTGACGCAATTTAATCAATGAGGGCAAGTGCAATGAGACTAAAGCCTCATATTAATACAATAGCTATGGGCGAAAGTCCTAGAGTTCGGACCATGGACTTCAATTTACTTTAGCATTGTGGGTTCCAAGCATGGAAGCAATTATAGGGTTTTATATACAAATATTCTGCTTGGACGCAAATGCAAAGGTATGTGGTTTTCTTTTTCTCGAGTAGGTATATGAAGTTGATCATGTTAAAATTTGTTGTTTAATTTTTTGGAATAAAGTATATTTATTCTCTTAGCACAATTGTATGTTTAAATACAATGTACTTATATTTTGCTTTATCCTATTGACATATTGACATTAGTTGTCTAATTTCTTTAAATTCAATATTTTTTAAATGAAGATTTTATTTTCTTTTGCAATTATAGTGTAGGTGTGTTTCACTGTGCGTTTGCATGTTAAACTTTCTTCAATCTATGCAAACTGGCACTGTCTAGTGAATAATGTGGTGTATTTGTTGTACTTTACTTCATGTTCAAATATATATTAATATAAGGGGTAATGTGTATGTGTGTTTCTATGTATTATATGCTATGTATGCATGTTTATACTTTCTTCCATCCTTGAGTGTGAGTTTATGGAAAATATTAGCCCTATTTGATTTTGTCAATTCGTGAAAAAAAAAATGATCTTATGCTTGTGTTTTGCGATTCGGTTGTGATTTTTTATTCTTTATGTATTTTATTTTATTTCTATTTTTGTAAGGTAATGTAAGAACTTTTTTAAATAAAGATTTTTTAAAAAATATTGTCAAAAAAGAGATAATAAGAATAGGATAGTGAAGTCGTGGACTTGTAAAGTCGTAGAGAGGGTCCACGATTTTCAATTTCGTTGTTCAGAACTTCCATGAGTTGTCACCAATTCATAATTTTTTATATTTTTTTATTTACATATATATATATATAATCACCATTATTAAATTCCAACCTCCTAAAAATATTTCAATCCTAAAAGTAGTATTTCTTAATTATTAAATTAACATATTTAATTATTTCCTTTTTAAAAATCTTAGTTATGAATTAAAGAATTTTATTTCAAAATTTCTTTATTGAATTATGTATATAAAATAAACAATGCTGAATGAATATACATACTAATAAACTAAATCACTATAATGCATTAGTAGGAATAGTTTTTTGTTTTTGTTTTTCCATTTTTGTAAAAAAAATTATTATAGTTTATAAGAATTAACGTGAATTAATTTAATCATTTAACTGATCTAAATTAACGTGAATTAATTTTAAATATGTATTCTTACACAATAATGTTTAATTAAAAATAATTATATGTATGTATATATATAATAAAAAAAAGAAAAAAAAATAACGAAGTTTGTTAATAAGAAAATAATCAAAATTAAATAAAAAAAGTTGAATTTAATAAGAAAAATTGAAAGTTAAAATTGAGATATTAATATATATATATAAGAGAAAAAATAAAAAGAATAAAGAAATTTCTTAATAGGGAAATAATTAAATTAAAATTTGAATGGTGATTTTAATTTAACAATTAAGAAAAAATATTTTTAGGATTATAATATTTTTAGGAGGTTGGAATTTAATAATGTGATTATATATATATATATATATATTGGTGGACAACTTAGCAAAATTTTGGATCCCGTCTACAATTTTGGACAGAGTCGAGGATTTCACTATTTTATTTTTGTTAATATTTTTTATTTTATCCCATTTTTTATAATATTTTTCTAAAACAACATTATTAAAAAAAAGTTCTTTAATGTAATTTAAGTTAAGATTTTATAGGTTATCTTAGTAGTTAAAAGTTTGTAATACTAAATTTTCTCATTCTCATGATTATCTTATATTCTTCTTTTTGGCATGAATTCAATTGGAGACCCAACCTAAGCTAAAATAAAAACAAACTCAACCCATGAAATGGATAGTATGGATTGTGCAGGTTTGTCTAATCATTATTGGAGTTTAAAATTACAAATAGAGTTTAAAATATTAATATCAATGTTTAAATTCTACAGAAATGTGAATGGAAATATTCATAAAATTTATAAAAATGGAAAAGTAAATTATTTAAATTAATAAATAAAGATAGTACATTTTTTAAGAAAATTACACTAAATAGCATATTTAAAAATGGAAAAAAACTTAGGTGCATCCCTAGGTGTTTTTCTATCTCTCTACCACAAAAAAAAAAATATATATATATTTTTTGAAAAGTATAACTTTTAATTTTATTTTTGTATAGGAAAGAAATGGAAGTATCAGGATGCATCTAATTGTTGTTATTCATAACATAAAACAAATTTTGATAAAATATTTTAAAATATGTCAAACGCTAATTCTGCCTTCCGTTTCATTTTCCTTCATCTCCCTCCCCAACTTTACTTCTCTTACGTCCCTAATTTTGCTTTCTTCTTTCCCCGGCCCCCTTTTTCTCCATTGGATGGAACAACAAGGCTTCAAGTCTTAATCAGTAAAGAAAAACTACGGCGGTAGAGCTTTAAATCAATTTTCCTGTGGGAATCACGAGAAAATGCTGGCGATTTCTCTCTCTCCCACAGTGACGATGATGACCTTCTTCCTGGTACCTTTTTTTATTTGGCTCAAATTGAAAATTTCCCTAAGATTTTTCTCTCAGGATTCGTGCCGTGGTGAATGACGACAATTTGAACCTTGACGGGCTTTTTTTATTCTTAATATTTCTCAAATTGAAAGCTTCAACCGATAACATATCTCTCAAATAGAAAATAGCTGTCGGTGATAGAATTGGATAACTAATAAAACACATTTCTCAAGTTGAAAGCTATCAATGATAAATGTTATCGCTGATAATTGGTATCAGTGATAGGTTTTATTTTGCATAAATGTCGTTGAGAACGATGATGACAATGTGAAGAAGGATGAATGATTTCTTTTTGGGAATTGCATCAAATAACAAAAGAATTTAGAAAAAAACCGCTCATAGCACCTTTTTTTTTTTGCATATTGTGAATATGACAATCATAACAAGTAATTAATAATATCAAATGGTTATCAGAAAGCTATTAGAGGATTATCGCTTTTAAATTTACTACTTTTACAAATTTAGAAAATGTTGTGACATAGATTCTATCATCATAAATTTTCTTTACTATTTTTGCAAAGTCGCTTTCTTTTTCCTAATATTTATCAAATTGAAAGCTATGGCATTGGCTATTAGTGCTATTAGTGATAACAACTAAATAACATATTTTCCAAATTGAATATCTATTGATAGTTGCTATTAGTGGTAACAGTTATAAGTAATAACAATTGATAACACATTTCTCTCAAATCAAAAGTTATCGTTAATATATAGTAGCTATTAGTGATAACAATTGATTGCACACATTTTTCAAATTGAAAGTTATAAGTGATAGCAATTATCGGTTGCTATAAATGATATGTTTTAACATAAGAATTTTGGGATGATGCGTCTAAAATAGTGGTTGCACGCGTTCTTTTAGTCTTGTGTACTAATTTTTGTAATGTATATGCAATTATATATTTTATCATTGTGTTATACATTATATTTTTTTTTCTTTGCTTAAATGCCATTTATGCTGGGGGAGCCTCAATTTTTAAACACATTAAAATGTTTATTATTTATACAATATTCACGTTAGTAACAGTCCATTGCTATTTTTTTTAATGAAATAATGGACATGTTGATAGAAGAATAGAGATGTTGATGAAAATTTAATACCTTGAACGTTCTTAACCAAATTGTGAATATAATGTTCTTCTCACCCATCCACTCAATATTGATTTTTTTAATTAAAGTATTTTAATTAAAGTCTAAATAAGCCTAATTTAACTAACATTAAGTATGTACATCGACCTTAAAATTAGAAGCTTGATCCTTCCAACAACTTTAGATAAAAAAGGAAAACAAATGTAAATTCAATAACAATCACAAGTAGAGTTTTGCTTTATCTCTCGTGATCGCTTTGTGATCTTTGCTATGATCTCTTTCTATGGTTTTGCTTTGTTTAACATTTGTATCCATCTTATTTAACTTCAAATCATGTTCATATTAGCATCGCACTCAAACATAATCGAAAATAAGTGATCAATTTGTTAAAATAAAAAATTTAAAACTATAGAACAATTAAGTGTAATAAATTTTGCTTTTTAGTTGTTTTGTTTTATAGAGTCTAAATAGTTTGTCAATTTTTTTTATTATTGCGCTTTGAACTACATCCACTACAAGAACTTGTTATTGTCTTGACGCATTACGCCGTCGGAGACGATTACAAAACACATCAGGAAAAGCTTTCCCGACATTTTCTTTAATGTCGGGAAGGACGTCGATAAAATCGTGTCGAGAGATCCATTCTCGACGCTCGACTAAAATGCGTTGGGAGTTTCTTTCTTCAGACGTTCATTTGGCCGACATCGTTAATATCTCGGGGTAGGTATATGACTACCGACATTCTTGTCACGTCGAGAGAAGGTGTTTCCTGACGATACGTCGTGGAACCTGTCCCTGATGCCATCTTACATGCATCAGGATAAGACCTTTTTTCCGATGCATTAAGTGCGTTGGGAATAGTATTCAAGAAAATTTTTAATACATTATTATTGTTGTTATTATCATTATTTATTTTGTTTAATTTTTAATTTTTTTGTTTCGATTGTAGTTTCTATTCGATTCCATTTTGATTTCGATTTAATTTAAATAAAATCTGAACAATCAAAATAGTAAATAATATATCCAAATCGAAATTGTATTATAATTAAATAAACGTTTGTCACAAGAATACAGTTTCAAATTTGTTAACAAAATGACATGAAAAAGGAAATTAAAATAAGAAAGACGCAGACGCCATACTGAACAGGTCCACACCTATAAGGACAAAAAAAATTAAATTTAGATATATATAAATGCTAATATCACTAATAATGCAAATTAAACAACGTTAAATTTCAAAAATACGTACTGCAAAATCTCCACTCACGGTCCTTCTTGTGTCTGACTCATTTCTTTAATCTTCTTCATCATTTCTTCCATTTGTTTAGACTGCATCTCAGAGAACCTTCTCTGCTCTTCAATCATACGTCTAGTTTCTTGAAGCTCGAGTCTTTGTTGCTCAATAAGGAATGCATTTCGACCGTTGTTGAATGCGAACAAGTGGTCAAAGAATTGTTAGGAGGACTTTTGCGGGACTTGGGCCTGGGTCCCCAACCAAGACTTTTTTAGTAGCCTGGATGCTTACCCAAAAACGATCTCGCAAATATCATCATCAAAGAGTGGCTGAGAACCCTTTGGGGTAGGCTAAGATTGAAGTTCTAACATTTGACTCTACACCAAATAAAACTTTATGTAAGTTATGAATTGGATAAGTATAAGTACAAAATTAAGACAAAATTAAGTTTAAACTAACATTCGCATCTGCAACAGCCTACAAAATGAATTCTCCACTTCGAGCGTGAGTTTCTCTGAATAATTCCAGTCGATCGACTGGCAGACCTCGTTCTTCAGCAAGGTCGTGTTGTTGTTGTAGAAACGACTTCGACCCACTACTATAATTGTAAGGCTGCTTCTGCGTAGCAGCCTTGTTCGTCCATGATTGCTTCTACATGAAAATGTTTGTTAAAAGTACACACAAGTTAAGAAAATTAAGTGAAATAACACATACCATTGCAATTTGTAGATCTCACTTGAAATGCACAACTCATGTAGTGATCGAACAAGAAGTGCCAATCTTCCATACGTTCCACCAATATGTTAGGTGGGTTGATACGTGCCTACTTGATAGGTTGATATATGCCTGCTCCGGGTCGCTGTACCGTTTGAAATGTCTGTGACAATCGTCCCTAAACTCTTTAAAAGATGTGAACGTCTGATGCTCAACAAATCTAGTAAGTGCTTGATCGTTGAAATCAAGTACGAAAAAGCGTTAGAAAGGAAAAAAGTTCACACATTAGCTTAGATTATATAATGATGTATATGTCTTTACAAAAAAACTAATGCACTTTTGATTTTACCTGTAGATCACCGTTGATGACCTCAATGTATTCTCTCCCAACATCAGCCCACTTAAGGCAGCAGATTAGAAATGTATTTTTCACACACACGCCAATGGTATTGCTGAACCGTACAACATATAGAGATATTGGCTTCTCCGCTCCTGGAGCTATGGTAATTGAAATTTTATCATTTTTCTAAACGTACCTCTCCAACTCCAAGTTTCGAGACTGTTGACGTCTCCTAGCTCATGGGAGTCGGAATGGGTTAAGACACTTCAACTGGAGAAATCAAGTCATGTTAGAAACAAATCGTGACTTCCAAGGACATCGTCGGTTCTGCATTGTTCAACTTGTCATTAAACATGGAGAAATAGAGCACCTATGTCATCAAAAGTATTCAAGAATGAAGACATAGTACATGTAGACATATGACCCAAATTAATCAAATAAATATGAGTACATGAAACTGAATGCATAAAATAATGAAATATATGGATACGTGGTTCTTCAACATCATTCGTCATCACTAAATTCACTTTGATGGGACAATCGATCACCCTCATTATCTATGAAATTGTCAGCAATGTTTGAACGAATCGGTCTTTCAACAATTGAAGGATCAACGTCGGGTCTACACAGAGTGTCATCCTCAACTGTCTCAATGACGTGATGTCCTATGTTCAATTGTTCATTCTCAACATGATCGACTTCTGGTACATCCCATATACGTTTATTCTGGACCACTTGAACAACCCTCCAATTTGTACCATTTTTTGGGTCCTCTATGTAAAATATATGGTGTCCCTGTGTTGCAAGGATGACTGGTTCGTTGGCGAACAAAAAATAGGATGTGTTGATTGATTTATAATCGAACTCCACATGTGTCCTATGACTTTTGTTGTTGTTTGTGTCATACCACCTACACTTAAATAGTCAGACACATCGTCCTATGGGATAATGAACGTACAACACTTCATCAAGAACACCATAGAAATTATTGTTCTCTCCACCAACTACCATTACTCCACTGTTTTGTGTAGTGCGTTTGGAATCTCATTCTATCGTGTAAAATCTCACTCCACCGAAAATGTATCCACTATAAGACTGAACATCAGGTGATGGTCCCATCGCAAGTGAAAAAAAATCAGTGGAAATGTTCTCTCTCACGTATTTCTATAACCTGAAATCGTGCATTAGTCAATGATCATATACAACTTTTTCATTCAAAAGTTATTGCTTATAAGCTCCCAAGCATTTTCATTAGCCTAATTAGGTGTACCTGATTTTTGAACCATTCAGGAAATGCTCGTTGGTGTCTTTTGTTAAACTCCCGAGCATTTTGAACTTGTGGACGTATCAACCGCAAGTGTCTTCTAATAACGAAATGTTATATAATGAAGATGTAAAACATCAACTGTAAGATGATCTAAGTCAAAGGTTAGAAATGCTTACTTGCGATACTCTGATATTTCACCTACATTGTTGAGAATGTACCAGTGGAATAGGTGTTTCACTTCTGTGATAGAGTTGAAACGCTTGACATCCCTAATGGTCTTACTTTGTGAATCAAGACTTCAAACTCATCCATCACCTCATCATTCGAAATGATATCATCGTTCTGTTCATCTCTAGTGAATCGCGTCTCAATTCCACTTAGGTATCGCGAACAAAAGGTTCCTGATTCATTCATCAGATATGCTTCTGAATAGACCCCTCAGGACGTGCTTTATTATGCATATATTGTTTTAATGTGCGTAAAATTCTTTTAATAGGATACATCCAATTGTAAGAAATTAAATCGGACCAGCAATCTTGATTTCATATGGTAGGTGAATGACAAAGTGTACTATTACGCTAAAGAAGGCAGGTTGAAATATTCTTTCTAATTTGAAAAGTATGACTATAATATCTGCCTGTAGTCTATCCAACTCACTTACTCGTACCGTTTTGACGCACAAAGAAATTACTGGTAAGGGAATCATATGTAAGGGAAATTACTGATAAGAGAATCATATGTATGCACCCCAAAAGTCCATAACTGTTTAAGTTCCTCAATCAAGGGTCTTAGGTAAACATCAATTTCCCTACCAAGAGATTTTGGATCAAGAATGGGCAATGTCATGAAAAGAATTGACTCTTTCATGCATTTCCAGGGTGACAAATTGTAAGGAATTAACACTACAGGCCACATACTGTACGAGGTACTCATATAACCGAATGAATTAAAACCATCTGAAGCTAACCCTAAACGAATGTTCCGTGCATCTTTAGGGAAACCAGGGAATTCAGAATCAAAGTGTTTTCATCCATCTGCATCGGCTGGATGTCTCAACACATCTGTTTAAACACTTTTATCATGGTGCCATCTCATGTCAGAGGATCCTTTTGCAAAACAAATAAGCGTTGTAATCTCGGTATCAAAGGAAAGTGGAGCAATACCTTATGCAGAATTTTTTTCCCTCTATTATTAGAACTAATCTTGTACCGAGACTAACCACAAGTTGGACAAAACTGTAAATCCTCAAACTTCTTGCAATATAGGACACAGTTGTACTTATAAGCATGAATAATTTCATATCCCAGCCCCAAATCACGTAATTTTCGTTTGACTTCATAGAATGAACTAGGGACATTGGTACCACACATTATAAATGCACTTTTTATTAAGTCTAACATTATGTCAAATGACTTGTTACTCCAACCGTTTAAAATCCTTACATGCATCATCTAAATCAAAAACTTCAGGGAAGAGTATTCATAATAATCGGGGTATAACTCACTATGAGCTTCTTTCAATAAGTCCTGAAATGTATTTATTATTTCTTCTTCTATATCTATCCCAATATTGAAGGGCAGCTCATTCTTTAAACCTTCATCTATTTCCCGTTCGTGTTCAATCGAAGCTTGTAAATCATTAATCGTACAAACATTTCATCTTCTTCATTAAAAGGGTTACTACTAGTTCCTTCATTAAAAGGGTTACTACTGGTTCCTTCATCAAACCTTTCAATACCCCTATGGAAGTTCACTGCATCTCCATAATACAACCATTTTGTATAGGAGGGGGATATTCTAATGGTCAATAGATGTCACTCCACACCCTCTAATGAATACCAGTTTGAGTTCATACATCTCTTACATAGACACCTTATTCATCCATAAGCATCAACATGGAACTTAACAATCTCTAAAAATTGTGACACACCTTCTCTAACTCAACTGATAACTTATTCCTATCTTCCATCTAACTCTTGTCCATCGTTAGAGACCTAAAACATAAATATGTTTGATCATTAGTCTTATATTCCTCCTATCAAATCCTAAACTTAATTACTCCATGAATAAGCTATGCCAAATCCTCTCAATCTTTTAACTGAAGCTAATTTCAAACTACAAAGGCTACCATAACTGTAGAATAGCCATAACAAACTAACCAAACACCCTACTATATCTAATTAATTTTAAACCAAGTTTTCACTAAAGAGAAGAGACCACCATAATTAATAGCAGGATAGCCATAAGAAATCAACAACAAATTCATTAGTTAAAACAAACGAAACTGTTAAAAAATAGACAAGAATAAAATTTGAACTAAATGCTATAACCCCCCCTCCCCCCCCCCCCCCTTCCCATTAATTTTTTATTCATCCCTCTTTAAAAATTCTAATCCAATCCTAAACCCCTTTTAATTTTCAATTCAACGATTCTAATCCCCTCCCAAAACATAATATTATTCCTAAAACATACTTAATTCAAAACATAATTCAAAATCCTATTCCTAAAACAAAAACTAATTCAAAAACCAAATTTCTAATTTAAAATATAATTTCTAATTTAAATCATAATTTCTAATCTAAATAAAAAAATTACATCAAACTAATATAAAATAACCCTACTTATCGAAATGCGACAGCGAGAAGGCGAAAGATGACGATGAAATGGAAGTAAGCTGTAGGGACCGATGGTAAGGTGAGAAATCTCCTCTTCTTCTTCTCAGTGTCCATTTCTCTCATTTTTCTTTCTCTTTTCTCTTTCGATTCGGTAAAAAAGAAGGATTTAATAAAAAGGGAACTCCTGATGCTACCCGTAAATGTCAGGATAGATGACCTATTCCCGATGCATCACTAATGGCGTTAGAATTAGGTACCCTTTTTCTCGACGTTTTTGACGTCGCGTCGGAGGAAGGCCAAACGGTACAATTAATGATTTTCCCCTCATCTGATGCGACACTGTAGACGTTAAAAGAACCCTAATATTCTCGATGCATCGCTTATGGCGTAGGAAACACATATCTTTTTTATCGACGTTTTTGATGTCACGTCGGAGGAAATAAAGTTCCGATGTGCGTTGACATGGGTCATGGAAAAGGACCTCCTCCGACGTCGACGCCGATGTTGGTGCATCAGAAGAAGCCACCTTCTACTGACGTTCGATTTCCTGACGATTGTTTGTGCATCGAGAAAATCCCGATTTCTTCTAGTGTTCAATTTTTCTATATGTATACTTTTAAATCTTCACTTTTAAAGCTTCGATTTTAGTTCTCTTAAAATTAATCATTTTGATAAATTTATGGTTAATTTTCTCAAAAAAAAAATATTAACATTGCTCTTATAAATTAGGAGAATATGTTAATCTAGTTTCTTAAATATGAGGTTTATGGAAACATATGAACTAAATTTACAATTTATTGAACTAATTGACTAAGAAAATTGAAAATAAAACGTATAAAATGTAATAGAATTAATTAAAATAAAGTATTTTTAACCTTAAGAGGGTAACAATGTAAAAGATAATACTACTAAATTATTTGATAAGAATATTGAGTGTCTATATTTTTTAATTGGTGTTTATAAATACTTTATCAAATTTTATTTAAACATTTAAAAAATCAATCCAAACCTATTTGAATTACATCCAATCCAGTTAGAAGTTATAAAATTATGAGCTCTTAAGTCATTAACAAAAGTAAAAAAAATGCCCACACCCATTATGTCACACCTCGCCCTAAACACCACTTTCTGTGAATAGATGAAGGACGTGCCACCTAGACATTCAATGCATACCTCTTGCGAGACAACTTGTTAAATGCCTGGTAAGAAGAACAACTCTTTTCTTCCATCTCTTCACGAAGCTCTTCTACTTAAGTCTTAGATAGACCATCGCCTTTTTTTACAGCGGAAACAAATCAAGAAAATTAAAACAGAGAAACGCTTAAACTCTGTCCTTTATTAACTTAATTCTTACAGAAGTATAAATTACAAATTACACTTTGCATTGCATAAAATAAACACAGTCTGGTCTTCTCACGTCCTTCTTCTTTTCATCAAGGTGTAACCTTCCGTGTTGTGGGGAATAAGACTTGATGAAACTCTCTTGGCACTGATACTCAACCTCTGATTTAATTACTGCTTCTTTCCCTTATCTGCCTCTTCAATTGCTTTCTCGAGCTAGATGCTTAGAGGTGTGAATCTGCTCTTTCTATTCCCTACCTCATTCATTATCCCGCCTCGGCCTAGGAAGACAATCTTCAAGGCTTCCTTTCCTATCTCAGCTTCTCAAAATGCTTACAACTTTTTTCCTTGCGTGGCTAAGAATTGGGTGTAAAGGAGCGACAACCTCGCATGGCCTTAACGTCTAACAACTTGGGGAAGGAAAACACTTAACACATAAGTCAAACAAACTTAGTGAACGACGAGTTTTAAGAAAATTTTTTGGGAAATCACAAAAAATCTATAGATTAATAAAAAATAAGCCATAACACATAAAGTCCATCGCAGTGAACAGTTAGCGCATATCGCATAACCACCACAAATAAATAACCATACAACGAGTTACCAATCCATACAACAATCACAATCGTAAGCTCATTCTGAGACCTGAGAATCTCCCCTCGCTTAAAACTGGGATTTTCTCTCGCTAGTATCATGTGAGTTACCTGGAATATCCAATAGCATCTTGCCACATTCACATTTTTAGACCTAAAAGTTACACTCCACTAGCGTTTCATCAACATCTTTCTTACAACAAGCACTACAACACCATACACTCGAATCGTTTCACAACAAGTCCATTCTGAGATCTAAGAATCTCCCCTTGCTTAAACCTGGGATTCTCTCTCGCTAGTATCACACGAGTTACCTGGGATATCCGACAGCGTCTTGCCACATCTTTCTCACAGTTTACCCTGACTTAGGAATTCTTCCCTCGCTGACCTAGGATTCGCTCTCGCTAGTATCACACGAGTTACCTGGGATATCCAACAGCGTCTTGCCACATCTTTCTCATAGTTTACCCTGACTTAGGAATTCTTCCCTCGCTAACCTGGGATTCACTCTCACCAGTATCACACGAGTTACCTAGGATTCCATCCATCATCATGCGATAGATCAAGTCAGAACCATACAACACAGTATCACTACTTAACCTTGACTACTCCCTTCTTGGCTTTCAACTTTCTCTTCACGTTCGACGGTTGGAGGATTCGTTTGTTCAGCATTCAAGACTTTCTTCTTTTTCCCTCATCAGAAAAATCTATATCTTTTCTTTTAGGAAAACTGCCATTTTCTTTGGCTTTAATTTTGACCTTATTTATAGAGACCTTTCACATCCAAGAGTCACTTCTACGCTTTACACATGTCATCTTAGCACGCACTGTGTTATGCTACCAATCTGAACTCGACACATAGTGTGATACCCCATAATTTCTTAAACCTTTGAAACTTACTAAGTCTTGGCAAAGAAAAGAGAAAGAGAATTAAAAATACATGAAAAAAATTAAGAATTAAGATCTAGGTTTAAGAGAAAGAGAAAAGTTGGAAATTTTGGCTATGTGGTGTTGGCGACCAAGAAGGAAGGCTAAGGCTTGAGGATTAAAATGTTGGCTAAGTATAAAGAGGTCAGTTTGGTAAGTGTTTGGCATTGGAGTTGGCCTAGGCGAGAAGAAGTTTGTGGGCATGAAGAACCTCCAAAGACAAGGCTATGCGTGGAGTTGCTAGGCGTTGGACTTGAAGCTAGACGAAATAACCTCCAATGAGGTTATCTATGCGTTGGGGTTAAGGCTTGGCAGCAATCTTAAGAGGTTAGTTGGGCCAGAAAGCATGCTAGGCGAGAAGATCGTGGGCGTGAAGCCATGCTAGGCGAGAAGACATTATAGGTTAGTCTTGTGTGATTAAGACATTACGTGGCATGATTAAGATATTTGGTTAATGATTTATTCAGGTGTCTTAACCATGTTTACATGCATTTTGATGTGGAGGAGAAGTTTAAGGTGTAATTAGGAGCTTTAGTGGTAAGTCTAATCAAGGTTGAAGTGTCAACATATTTTCATGCAAGAATTTCTATAAATAGGTAACTCAACAACAAATTTCTCACAACTCACTCGTGAAAAATTACTTAAATTAGTTTTAAAATCTCAGAAATTATGTCTAGTTTGTGAAGAGGGCTGCTATTAAAATTTAATTTAAGAAGATTGGCGTTTGGATCAAGGTTAGGCGAAAATGTCATTTTCTAAAGAATTGAAGTAAGGTGCATTCACAGATAGCTACAAAACTTGCTTTTTAGAATGTTACTTCAAAAATTGGAGGTAAGAAAGGTAAGACATTTTAGAGAAACTGTGTAGAAGGAAGTTTTATCAAAAGAGTTATGGATTTTAAGTTATCTTTTTTTAAAGTTCACTTATGGTTATAGACAAAAAATAGTGTTTTGGGTAGTGACTGAGAGACTTCCATGTGTAGGCGAGATGAATGTGCGTTTACTTCTTAGAGCTTTTTCTAGGCTATTTACACGAACATTACAAGGCCGTGGCACAACCGAACATCAAGGCATGCGCTCAGGCTGCGTGCATGACCTTGTGTTAAGAGCTTAGCGCGCAGGGTGTGCATAAAGCACAACGCTTGTAAGGCACACGATAGGCACATTGGGTAGGCAGCAAGGACGTGCACGACGTCCCTCACTGTGAGGTTAGCATGCGACGCGCGGTCCACCTCAGCAAGGTTAGCATGTAGGTCCTAGGCCATGCGCACGCGACCAGCCCATCCACTATGTCATTGGATATCAATGGGCTATTTTCAAGCTATTTTGGGCTATTGTGATATTTTTTAGAAATTTAAGAGAAGTTTTGGATATTTTCATGTTCAAGGAACTAAATAAAGAATAAATGTGAATTTTCAGATCAAGGAAGCTTAAGAGAATTCTCATGACTAAGGTTCTAGTTAAATGTTGTGAGTAACACATTGTTTTAAACGTTATTTATTAAACATGGTTTCAAGCTACACAAGCGATAGCTAGTGAAATGATCAAGTAAGCATGATTTTCAAGTTATTATTTCAAGCTATGTTTCATGATAAATGTTTATGAACTGTTATTTAAGTTATACCATGTTTAAATGATTTCATGATCAAGTTCAAGAAAAATATTTCAATGTTTGCAAATGTTTTCTCCATGCCCAAATATATCATGAGACCTATTGTATACATGCAGTTAACTCTATACTAATAATAGGGTTGATGAGCCTATAGTTTATAGGTCATCAGGAATGGTATATATTTATGCCATAAAGGAGGGAGATAACTTCCCAACGACTGTTCTGTCTTTAGATGAAGGAGTAAATACTGTCATGGATATGGAACATTGTCTTGGAAAAGCTATGCAAATGTTTCAAGCTTCATGTGTAATGCCCAAAGTTTAGAAGGGAGACATGAATGAACCGGTATCACATTTGAATGAGAAGGATCCTAAGGACATTAAATGAAGGACATGCAAGTAATTTTAAGAAAGACTTAAAAGAATTAAAAGTTACTACCTATACCAACAAGGTGCACCTTCCTTTTCAATGGCTCGATCATAGGAACTCCAAAGTTAAGCATGCTTAGCTTAGAGCAATTCTATATTGTGTGACCTCCTGAAAATTTTCCTAGGATGCATGTGAGTTAAGATAAAACATGTTGAAAGCACCGTGTTGGTTTGTGGGAAGAACTTTCACTCTAATAAACATTTAGAACATGTCGGATATCCGAATTTTGAATCTTGGTCCAAATCCTGGGCTTAGGTCGTTACATCTTGTTATGAAATGACTGTTTATCGATAAATGTATTCAAGTTTCGGTTTTATATTGACTGTTTATGAAAACCTGTTTTCTAAACCATTGCTCACTAAGTCTTTCGACTTACCCTTTCAAAATGTTTTTTCTCTTTTTTCAAGTACAGATTGTGACTCTCTGCATGCTGAACTTAATGTTGTCAAACCAATCTAATTTTCAGTCATGTAAAGAATAAATTTGTTAAAAGTATTGCTGTATTTATAACTTCATATTTTATATATTTATGAAAGACGTTTTAAATGGGCTATATTACTATTTTAAAATATTTTTAAGTTAAAAGACTTCTGCTATTGAATGTTTCAAGTTTCTAAGCAAGTGTAGTTGGAGTTGTTCCGAAGGCAAATGGCTTCAGTTGAGATTACGCTACACCTCAGGCCAAGCAGGCAGGTGCTTGGGGTGGGGTGTGACACTTAGTCTATTTGTCAGCGACAATTTGATTTTTCCTTGAGATGCATACCTTATCTCATTAGGAAGCCAAACTCTTAAATGTCTGATTGTCCTCGTTCTCTTCACGAAGAAGCTACCATCGTTTCTTTTCCCACAGCAAGTTCTCATGTCACTCGGCAAGACGTTTACTTCCTCACCTCAATCTCTTGAGCACAAATACTTCTTGCGGTATCCTACCAATGCCTCACTCAGCTCATTGCCTTTCTTGCTAACTATTCTTATTGTGTTACTCACTTTAATACGATAAGACCTCTGGCTTACACTTTTTTCTTTGCATCCTTCCTCGCAAGATGTCTCAACACTTACTCGAATTAATTTTCTAACAAAGGCTCTCCTCAACAAGACGTCTTTTCCAAATCAGGGCCTTACACATTAATCTGTTAAAAAATTAACATTATTATAGACCTAAGTTTAAATGTAAATTAACAATAATGTTTTTTTTTTAAGCGATAGTATCCTAATTTTTTTTTAATACAACAGATTTAATGAAAACACATTGTTGTATTATTTCATGTGTCACAAATTTTTGTTTAGTAGTAGATTCAAAAATTAGATTGTAATTCAAATCATGGATTAAAATATACGTTATCACAAATATAAAACAAGTTACAGACTTACAGTTATTAAATATTTAGTTGACAACAAAGTATTATTAGTTTATTTATGTTTATGATAATTTTGTGTGTAATTATTATTTTGTAATAATATATAATTTATAAGTAATATTTTAATATTCTTTTATAAAATGAATGGAATTTAAAATTTCACATATTGTATGCTTAAATATTTTTCTCTCTATCTAATACAATTTTGAAATTTAAATTTTAAAACTCAAAATTTATATATGATAAAAATAAAAAGTAACGTTATTATTAGAATTTGTATTGTTTGCATTACAAAATCTGTAAAATGACAATTTTTAAAAATAAAATACAAGTCTACCGAATACATATTTATTGAACTCAGTAAATTCAAAAAAAAATAAATAGAATCTAAAAGTGAATCAAACAAACGATAGAGTGGAAGGGAGCTAAAAGAATGATATACATAAATTTTAACTCCAACATTTTGAATGCCTATTTTCTTAAATATTATCATATAAATAAGGTGGAAAAAACTTAAGTTAATACAGCTTTTTTAGTTGATAAATAATTTTGATTTGTGAATTTATAAAAATCTATCATTATACCTAAAATATCATAGTATGCATAATTAGGATTCACGTGAAAGGTTAAGATTAGCCTAAATATATGGCAAAGTCTCCAAAATGAAAGATTTTTCAACTTTGGAAAAATCTTAATGCAATCCTTTCTTTGGTTATAATGATAAGTAAAATCCTTTTTGTAATAATAATCTTAAATGGTTTAAGACTACAAGTCACTTACTCAACACTCAACATTGAAGCAGAATCAAAATGTTGAGTTCTTTTCATATGATTCACAAACCTCTTTTAATGCAACAAAAATAGATTTTACCATAATTGCTAATATTAGATTACTATGTTAGACATTCCTTAATCTTAAAGTTCTTTATCTTTCTTTGTCTCCTCTAAAAAGATAGTTAACAACTTAATATTGATTTTGAAGAATATTTATGACTTTAATATCACTAATAGAATTTCTACGATGAGGATGATAATTGATTAGTGTAGGTTCCGTTTGATAACATTTTCATTTCCAGTTTCTTGTTTCTTCTCTCTTGAGAACAAGAAACAATACTATATTTGATAACTGTTTATGTTTCTTATTTCTTGAGGAAAAAAATTATGTTTTTTTTTGTATATGTATTTTTGTTTTGTTTCTTGTTTTATGTTTTTTTTCTTCTATTGTTTCCTTGCCCAAATTGGATCAACGTTGTCATCTCTAACTTAAGTCATTTGTTATAAATGATATTGAGTCAAATCTAACCTAATTATATGATTACGTAAATATCATGGTTGTAGAATATTAAAACTAAACTAAATGACTGTCTTGGTTAGAAACAATATATATCTGGTAAAATTTTACTTAACTTTCTCTAAAATATTCAACTACATTTCAGATTATACTAAAAATATTATAATTAAAATAATATATAAATATTCATATTGCAAACATTAATACTAAAAATTTAAAATATAAAAAAATTAATATACATATTGAAAATGAAAATAGGAAAATCATAAAAAAAAATTAGAAAAATTGACAAATTATTTAAAAAATTATTAGAAAATAAAATTCATTACACTTGATTTTTCTAAAAAGTGTAAATATCTTTTAATAATTTTTTTCTATGAGGTGTAAATAATGTATTTTTTTATTTTGGTTTTTTTAAAAATATAACAAATTGATAAAATATTAACACTGTATCGAACAATTTCAAAAATGAAAAAAACTCACAGGCCCACAATGTAAAATACAAAAAATGTCTTAGTCAAGACGTAATTAATTAACCACTTGCACGCCTAATTCTTCTTGTAAACGATCATGATATGCTAGTGTGTAGGAAATGATATACGGTAGCATTCCAAATCTAAACGATCTTAGTTGTTTAGATTTGGCAAACACGATCGTGTATCAATATCCCAACGATTTTTTTAAGATCGTGTACCAAATAAATACCCAATAATTTTTTTCAAGATTGTGTATCCAAATCTAAACGATCGTAAAACCAATATTCCAACGATTTTTTTTCAACATCTTTTATATTTGGTACAATTGTGTATCCAAATCTAAACAATCGTGTACCAATATCCCAACGATTTTTGTTCAAGATTGTGTACCAATATCTTTTATATTTGGTACATGATCTTGAACCAAATAACACTTTAAAAAAAAATTACAAGATTTATGATTGATTGAAAACAAAGATCATAATTTCAAAAAATATTAAAAATAAATTGCAAAAGAAGAGAAGAAAGAAGATGGAAAGGCAAAGAAAAATTAAAGAAGAAGAAGAGAAGAAGAAGATGAAAAGGAAGAGCAAACTTGGAATATTTAAAAAAAAAATGACTGGCTTCATGAGCTTTTTGATTTTGTTAGAGATGTTGTAAATATTTTGGTGTTTTGTTATATTTATGAAAATTAACAATTTTTCTATTTTTGAAATAAGATATAAATCTAAATATTATATAATTTTAAATTCAAAATTAAAATAAAATATAAATGTAGTAGAATTATTTTGTGAATAGAAAAAAAAATATGGAAAAAATGTAAAATGAAAAAAAATAAAAGGTAAATTTACATTATATAACAAAAGTGCTAAATATTTATAGTCTGTATAACAATTTAAGAAAAACTCATATATCGATGTAACTACACTGTGTGGCTAAAGTTGTGACTGATATATGTATCTCGTTTATGCCTTAAACCATATTCAAAACGTCTACACCTATCTTTCTATGTTGCCCAATATCATTATTGTGTACTTGCTCAACTCTATGAGCTTTTCATATTCTGCAACTGTGAGCTCATCTTGCTATAGGTGCAAAAATTCATCTCAACTCTCCTCCTTGTACGTTGCTGAGAAATAATTCTCATTAAACGTCATCTTTGAATTCTTCTCAACTCACCTTGCCTACTTTCTTCTAACGCCTACCAATCTTCTGTTGTGATCCCTCTTGGAGTAAGAAAACTGCTAAGTCCACCTTCCTCTCCTCAGGGCACTGCATAACTCTAAAACATTTTTCTAATGTTCTTAACCACTTCTCTGCCTTCTTTGGTTCTACTGCTCCTGAGAATTCCTTGGCTTCTAACGTCCTGAAATTTTAAGAGGAGGCATTTTGAAGTAACACTTTGCGATAAGAAGCTGGCGTTTGAATCAATCCGAGAAAATGATTGAAGAAGTTAGTTCACAATGAGTTTTTAAGAAAAGAAGGATTTGCGGTAGAACCTATAAGTCTAAACGCTCACAAGAGAAAGAGTCTTCGCGAGAAAATGTTAGGTAGTCTGCAAAAGGAGTTATTGCATTAAGACTTTTGAAAGTTGTGTTAAGTGGTTAAAGCTATTCGCAAAATGGAGCTAGGTGAGAAGATGTCAAATCTAATTTGACAAGAGTTAACATGTAAGATTAAGAATTTAAGCATGACTGAGTTAAATATTAAATTTACATGTGTAAATTTTTAAGTAGGAGCTGACAAACGCTGAGAAGTGTTTAAGCATGACTAAGCTAATTTAAGAGCTTTATATGTAAAGGACTTGGTCATTGAGTAAGTACAAAGATTTTATTAAAAAAAAAAAAAAAGAGGTAAAGTGTTGTTGTTTTGCTTTGGCGAGAAGGCTTCGCGAAAAGAGAAGGAAAAGAAGGATCGTCTTTGGTAAAGTTTAAAGTGTTTATATGATTTCAAACATGTTTTGTAATGTTTAAAGCATCATTTTGATTATTACGATTTAAATGATTATACAATGGTATTCAAATCATTAGTTGCTTCCTTAAATGAGCTAATTATTATGTACACATAAGGTTAAAGGTAGCCATGTAGAAAAGGCCTGCATGGTGTCTTGAAACCAACCAATGTAGAAAAGAATTACATTGTGTTAGCAGCCTGAGCAACAAGGATGAATCTATATGTTTTCAGATGTTGTTGATATAGTAATCTAAAACACAAGGTAAAAAGACCAAGCGTAGAGAACGATTCGAGATCCTTGACAAAAGAAAGGGTTATAACTAATGTGTGTTATGCGAGATGATGCTTTATGCAGAATGTTTTGCAAAATCATGTGTTATTAATGAACTGATTTGTGTTAAAATGTATGATTTAACGAAATGATTTATGAAAAGGTATTGTGAAAAGGATTTCATAAAACCTTACTAAGCCTTCCAGGATTTGGCATTTAGGCCAAGTAAAGAAGAAGATTGAAGGGCTTGCGGTGAGTTGAGAAAGTCATCGACGTTAAAGAGTTTTGATCAATGTTATTTATTTGGTCAAATGTTGTACTAAATTCCTATTATTAAAAAAAAATAGTTTTGGTTAAGAATAAGCTAGGCGATAAGACCAATTGCAAAGTTTAAAGCTAAATCGTGTTCTATCTGCACTACTTCCTACATTCTGGTTGTCTTGCGAATCAGGGCATAACAGTTGTTTTGTTTTTGTAAGATTGGAAGGTTCAAATTGGGATGAGCCTTGATCAATGAGAATCAGTATAGTCCTTCATGAATGTGCCTTTGGAGTAAAGTTTCCTTAGTTCTCTAAGCCTTGACAAAACAAATATTTGGATGAACTTCAA
>JBBPDI010046628.1:0-20926 GCA_037974545.1 Cucumis variabilis
AACCTGTGAAGGATTAACTTACTTATCATGGTTATATCACATGGACACAAATATATCTATAGTGAGGGGAGTGCAACAACGAGACTTTAGTGGAATGATCCGTTAGTTAACGAAGGTTGATTAACTCGATCTAAAAGCGTTTTGCCAGTTAATCTCGGATCGTTGGAGCCCATGATCTATAGGTCCATTAAGTTCTCCCGCTAGCTCACAAGGAACCAACTTAGAACATTATTATGGAATAATTCGAATTATTTGAATTAGGTAACGAGAGAGAAACTGACAAATATATCTGATATAGTCATCGGTTATAACTTAAAATAGAGCTTCATGTTTAAATGTAATTTAGATATGAATATGGATTCATATTTGGAAGCTTGAAATTGATGAATAAGTTCAAAGATGTAAAAAGTCAAAATGTTTACTTTTAACTTTAAAAAATCAAACTTTGCCGACTTTAAATGAATACAGATTCATGCTTGAGAGGTTGAAATTAGTCAAGACAGACAAAATGGTTAAAAGTGAAAATGTTGACTTTGGACTTAAGTCAAACTTTGAATTTGATTTAAATGTTGAATTACCATATTGCCTTTAGACTAATTTAAATAATAACACTTGTTGAGATTTGGCAAGTTGCATATGATGTGCAAGTGACTTATTACATGCAAGACACTTATCCCACTTAGAATGTCAAGTAGTGAGATAGGGAAGCTCTTGCATGTAGTTTATTTGTAAACAAGTTTTATTCAAAGGTGAAATGACTCTTGGATTTGAAATTGAAAATTAATTTTGTAATTGAGAATTAAAGATAAAAACCAAGAACTCTTGTCATTTTTGTCTCTCTCAACATCAAAAATCAAAACAAAAAAATAAATAAAAGGAAAAACAAAAGGTTAGGTTCTTTCAAATATATCATCTCTCTCTATTTCTCCACCATTTTAGAGTCCCACAACTCAGTTCTAAGTTCAAAGAATAGCGGGTCAATGCTAGTGGTAGTCCTGGCTTTGATTTCATGAGGAGATCGTAAAAAGCACGTGAGGAGATTACAAAAAAAGAAAAGCATCAAAGGTGAGGTTTTTCTTTTAACCTTATCTTTGTTATTTTAGGTTTTTTATGCATGTTAATCACTTAACTTGTTTAGTTACAATTAGAGTAAATTTTTTATCCTAATCTCGTTACGCTTGTTTATCGTTTCCATTAGCTCAATAGTCATGACCTCAAAGTCATTTGTTTCTTTGACTATGGCCACAATATGATCAAAGTTTGAATCTAACGGTCTTAGTATTTTCTCCATGGTTTTAACATCATCAATCTTTTCACCATTTTTTAAAGTTGATTGGTGACAGTTAACACTCTATCAAAATAGTCTGTGATGACTTCCTCTTCTTTCATATGCAAAGTTTCAAACTCAGCTTTTAAAGTTTGAAGATGTACCTTTTTTACGGGATTCGCTCTTTTTACTATGTTTGAAGCTTCTCTCATGTTGCTTTCGTCATCTTTGCTTCTGAAACTTTCTCAAATACATCATTATATAATCCTTGATAGATTAGATATAGAGCCTTCTTGTATCCCTTTCTTGAATCTCTCAAAGCATCTCTTTGTGCTTGAAAAAGACCACCATCATTCTCTAGACAGATGTATCCTTTCTCTAGAATCTCCCATACATCTTATGAGTCAAGGAGAGTCATCATCTTGGTACTCCAATTATCATAGTTGCTTGTTGAGCATTGGAACATGGAACCGAACCATGTTATTGCTTGCCATCTTCTTCAAAAGGATCTTTAAGCTTCGATACCACTTTGTTAGAAAGAAATTTTGGAGGTTGGAGCAAATTTTGAAGAGAGAATTGAAGAAAGAGGTTACTTGTGATAACTAGTAGAAGTACAAGTTATTATGGTCTTTTATGTAAAATAATGAAGTCTCATCGCATAAGAATAGAAGAAAACAAGAGAAAAAGTAAGCAATTTGATTAACTTGTGTATCGCATCTTACAAAAGAACTTCATCCTTGTTTAATCACATTTTACATGTTTTTATCGTAGTATAAATGGCAAAACAATGTAAAGCTTGGTGATAGCACGTTACGCAAGGAGACGCACCCAACCAATGTGGCGAAAAGCAATCTAAGTGATTTGATGCACTAGCAAACAAATTTGGCTATCACGAATGTTAAAAAAAGAACAAAAGAATGTCTACGCGACACCGATGCAACTTTTTCAGAGTCATTAATGGAACGTAGGTTGTTCTGTCAACATCTATCCTTGCATATAAATAGAAGCCACTACTTCAGAATTGAGTCTCGCAACCTTTGGTCAGAGAGAAAGTTTATAATCATTCTTTCTTTCTCCCTTGAGTCTTAGGTGAGAGCTTAGAACTAAAAGAGAAAGAGTTCTTCCCCCAACCATTTCCCTTCACAAACAGGCAAAAATCAGAGTAAAAAAGTATGAGAAATCATACTCTGAGGCTTGACGCATTTCTTTGTATCCTATTTTCTGTTTATATTGTATTGTTTTGTAAATATACTCTATAGCCAAGAGGCCTAAAGTTGTGTTTATAATAGTAATGCATTTCTTCTTTCTTTCTCCCATTTCTCTTTTACTATCCATGTTCAATCTGTTTAATTAGTTCACGAGTAATGGAGTGTGTTTTTAATACTAGAGAATCTGATTGTATATTTTATAAGTTTTGTTTAGTTAAGTGGGAATGTTAACGCATTGTGTATTCAAGAGAAAGACAATAATATTGATCGCGATCACCTGACAAGTGAAAACATGTAATTGAATAAGCAATCAATAAGGAGATAGTAGCCATACAACCTTATTACCAAGTTTATCCTTTACATAAGTTGCAGAGATGTTAACGTGTGCGGCGAAAGCACCGAGAGTTTTCCCTGCCTTAATTAAGCATAAATTACTTATAATATAAACAAATCGATTAGATACAAATCATAGATTAATTTTAAGTATTTGGATCCTGAGAGGCGAGTAAGTATGGCAAAGACGTCCAAAGGTTGCTCGCCTTAATTATGAAGTTAATACATGCTTTGTATTGCCTTTAACTATTAATGCACAATCCATTGTGATTAGTTAATTAAGCATTATTTCCTTCCATGCCTTCAAACTGAGTTCATTTTACATCTCATCTCATCTCCATGTTCACCTTGCACCACCAAAGACACCTTACAATAGATAATTAGGATAAATTATACTATATACATATATTGTATAGATTATACTGCATGAGTTTAGTTATGCAAAAAGATCATTAGGAACATTAATTTCCTGTGTTCGACCTTGGATTTACCAGAAAACCTCTTTGTATACACTTGGACGATAAAGAGGAAAACTTGTATTCCACACATATCATTAAAAATTTTGCAATATGACTGCACCTTTTATTGCATAACCCTATTTCAATCGCCTGATAGCCACTCAATTAGAGCCTTAACAAGACATATTTACGAGCAATTGTGCACATAAACCAACAAGCGCTTGTGTTATTAGACACTTCTAATTTTTTGGCTTGATACAAGTGGTAGAACACCCCCTTCTATTTATACTAGTTAGCCCCTAAATGTTTGGCTAGGATTTTGCAAACACAATCTTCATCTAATGGTTACAAATGACTATCTAAAATGTTCTTTACAATTACATTAATTTCTCTAGAATATTGTAGTAGTTAATACTTTCTAGAAATTGGACTTTTACTTGGTCTAGGCCTAAATATTGTTAACCCAAAATTAAATTTATATTTGAGATAACTGTAGGAATAGAAAATTTGGAGATAGCATATGGAAATATAGCAAAAACCGGTGAGAATAAGATTTTTAAACAAATGGGGGATAGGAACATTTATGAAATTATTTTAATCCAAACTATGTCTTTGATTCTTGGATAATTCGTAGATTCAAAGTACATTGTATTTTAATGGATCCATCGTGGAGCAAGCTCGCTCGATTTTTGGAAATACATTGTATTTTACAAACCATGTTTCAACATTATTAAATCCTAACTGAATGTGAAATTTTGTTGTTGAACGAGATTGCAGCAACAACTTTGCCCCTATAATAATGGAATATATATCTTTCAAATGCTCAGTTAGTTATATCATTGTATCATAAATTATTTACTAACAATTTCGTTTGTATATAATTCAATAATACATAATATTTATTTTTAATAAGAGTTTAAAATTATATAATTAAGTACATAGGTTAATTTTCATAAACATAACAAACAATCAAAATATTTATGGTCCGGGTAACAAAATGAAAAAGTCCATTAAACTCACCATTTTAAAAAAATATTCAAGATTTACCATCCCTTTTCATCGTCTTTCTTCTCTTCTTTTGCCATTTTTCTTTTATATATTTTTTTCAAATTGTTATTTGGTTTAAGATCGTGTATCAAATATAAAAGATCTATTTTTATCAAACTGTTTGTTGTTCAAGATCATCTACCAATATAAAGGATCTTAAAAAAAACGTCATGTCCAAATAATCTTTAAAAATCATTTAGATTTGAATAGCTAAATTTAAACGATCAAATCTAAATGATATATACAAAATATAAACGATCATGTACCAAATCTAAATGATCGTGTATCAAAAAATATTGGAAAAAAATCGTTGAGATTTGGCTACCCAAATTTGAACAATCAAATCTAAACAATCATGTACAAAATATGAACGATCGTGTAGTACCCAAAAATAGTGAAAAAATCATTTAGATTTGGCTACTCAAATTTAAACGATTAAATCTAAATGATTGTATGCAAAAAATAGTCAAATCTGAACGATTGTGTACCAAAAGAATCTTGAAAAAAATCGTTTAAATTTGGCTACCAAAATCTAAATGATCAAATTAAAACTATTGTGTAGGAAAGAATAGTCAAATTTAAACAATCATTTCCTAAATATACTACGCGCTAGATGTTAATTAATCGTGACATATTTTTGGTATTTCTCATTGTGGACTTGTGGACTTTTTCCATTTTTGAAATTGTTCTTTAGAGTGTAAATATTTTAGCACTTTGTTATATGATAACGTGTATAAATATCTGTTCACACGAGATTTTCAAGAAATGTAATCATAAAATTTAACTTTGTATATTGGTTGATATAGTGGATAGAGTCTCTAATATTTACTCATTTAATGCTTTCTCTTGAATACAAATTAAAACTTAGAATTTCCTGATTTTCAGTCCTTAGGATGTTGTAGTTGTAAGTTTATTTGAGCTTCAGTCTTCTAGAATTCAAGGAAATTTTGATCTTCCAAGTCTTCAATATTTTAAAAGATGATGATCTCGAAGTTGATAAAAACTTGCACGTCTTAAGAGCTTTATAAAAGTTTAAAACTTCAATTCTTCAGAGCTTCAGTACTTTAGAGTTTCAGAGCTTCAATTCTTCCCTCAACCAAAGATCTTCCAAATGAATGGAAAATGTATCTATTTATAGAGAAAATTCATGGGCTTTAGGTGGGCTTGGACTTAGGCTTGGGCCCATTTGCTTGTTGGGCTTGGGCTTGGGCTTGGGCAATTGTTTGTTGGGCTTGGATTTGGACACATTTTCTTTTTAGACTTGGACTTGAGTCCATTTGTTTATTGGACCTGAATTGAGTTGGGTTGAGTCAACTTAATTATCAAAATTTAATAAAAATATAATTATCACAATATTTTCTGTGATGATGTGGCAGAATTTAATTGGCCAAAATTTCTTATTCAATAAATGTCCCATTTTCAAGATTCGTACACGTGTATGAGTGGGTGATCTTGAAGACGATAAGTTAAAACAAAAAAACACAAGTGATTTGTTCTTGACTTTTGACTTCAGTAAATATGGCAAATTAATCACACTATGCACTTGGACATAAGTTTGATTAAAATGCTATATAGTTGGTGAATTTTAATTCTAATTAACATGTTTTTTCAATAAAAAAATTATTTGGAATTTGGCCAAAAAGTTTTTTTTGAATGAAATTGGATTTTTTTTACCCATGAACTTAATGGGAGAGTTGAGACTTAATAATTGATAATACTGGAAGATTGCTAACTCATCAAAATATGAATTTCAGTCAATTTTTTTTTTACTTAATTTGATTTGAATTTATGATTCGGTAACTATATATAGATATAAGAGGAAGCCTTAAAAAATGTAAGTTTGAGAGAAATTTCTCAACTTTAAACAAATTTACTTTTTTTTTCTAATGATAAAAGAAAATTTTAACCCATTTTCAACCACTTTAGAAGACTATCCTATTTTGGAGGGGAAGTTTGAGATTTGATTTCCATTGACACTCCTAAAAATATAAAATTGCACCAAATTTCAATCAAACAAAACCACACGTTTTCATATTTCTAAAATGTCTCTCCCAAATTACTTTTCCTCTGTATGCATTTTCTCTCTCTCTCTCTTTTTAATTTGTTTGATGGTGAGAGAGAACAATCGAGAAGAAGAAGATTTTCTTTTTGCATCCTTCGGTGGTAAGTTGATCGACCGAAGGAAAGAAAAAAAAAAAGAAAAGGGAAGCTCGAAGAAAAGAAAAGAGAAAATTAAAACATTTTTTTTAAAAAAATCTGATTCTTTTATTTTATTTTCCTTTTCTTTTCTTTTATAAAAAACTTTCGTTTTTTCCTTAATTTTTCTTTCTTCCCATTTTTCTTATATTTTTCTAATTATTTTTTTCTTTCCTTTTTTCTTTCCTATTTTTCTTTCCTTTTTCGTTTCTTTTTCTTTTCTATTTTCTCTCTCTCTTTTTTTTCATTTTTGGTTTTTTCATTTTTTTTACATTTTCTTTTCTTTTCTTTTTTCTTTTTGTCTTTTTTATTTCAAATACTTTTTTTTAACTCTTTCTTTTTTGCCTTTTTTGTTTTTGTTTTTATTTTTTTTGTTTTTTTAACCCAATTTTTTTTCTTATAACTTACTTTCAACTACTCTTTTTTTTCAAATATTTTTTTAAGGTCCTATAAAAGCATCTTGGTTTGGTCTCTTCTACGTCTTGCTGTCTTCATGGATTTGTACATGATAGACGATGCAACTCTATTATGGTGCCCACTGCTTATTCGGTTTTAGCTTCTTGGGTTTGTACATGATAGACGTTGCAACTCTATCATGACACCAACTGCTTCTTTGGCTTTTGTTTCTTGGGTTTGTACATGATAGACGATGCAACTCTATCATGATGTCCACTGCTTATTTAATTTTAGCTTATTGGATTTGTACATGATAGACGATGCAACTCTATCATGGTGTCTATTGCTTCTTCAACTTCCCCTTCTTGGGTTTGTACATACTAGACGATGCAACTCTATCATGGCGTCTGCTTCTTCGACTTCAACTTCTTGGGTTTGTAGATGATAAATGATGCAACTCTATCATGGCGCCCACTGCTTCGAGTGCAACATATTGAAAAGGAATATGATGATGATGATCCTCTTGGTTGTGACATATCGAAGATGGAGATGGAGATCCTATCGACTACAGTACGTTGAAGATCCAAATGATGACGACTACAACACATTGAAGAAGTAGATGAAGATTGCATGTCGAAGATGCAGATGATGACAACTGCAACACATTGAAGAAGTAGTTGAAGATCGCATGTCAAAGATGCAGATGATGATCGCACGTTAGAGATTCAAATGATGATGGTTGCAGCACGTCGAAGATGCAGATGATGACGATTGTGGAACATCGGAGATGCAGATGATGGCAACTGCAACATGTTAGAGATACAGATGATGACAACTACAACACATTAGAGATGCAGATGATGACAGTTGAGGCACGTTGAAGATGCAGATGATGATAATTACAACACATTGGAGATGCAGATGAAGACAAATGTGGCATATTGGAGATGTAGATGATGACGACTGCGACACTTTGAAGATATAGATGATGCTGGTTGTGGCATGTTAGAGATATAAATGATGATGGCTGCGGCACTTTAAAGATGCAAATGATGAAGATTATGACAAGTCAGATATGCAGATGATGACCACACATCGGAGATGCAGATGATGATACTCTCGGCTGCGGCACTTGAGAGAAGATAAAAATGAATCTTCTTAGTTGCAACACATGGGAGAAGATGAAGATGAAGATCTTTCCAACTGCGGTCACAACAAACGTGAGATGATGAAGATGAATCCTCTTGACTGCAACACATAGGAGAAGATGAAGATGACGATTCTCTCAACTACAATGCATGGAAGAAGATGAAGATGATAATTCTCTCGTCTGTTACACATTGAAGATGAAGATCTTCTAGATTATAACACATGGAGAAGATGAAGATGAAGAACCTCTTGGTTTCAATACACAGGAGAAGAAGATTCTCTTAGTCGCAACATATGGGAGAAGAAGATGACAATCCTCTCGACTGCAATACATGGAAGAAGATGAAGATGACTATGATCCGCTTGGCTACAATACATAGGAGAAGATAAAGATGATGATCTTATCAGTTGTAACACATGTAGAAGATGAAGTTGAAGATCCTCTCAATGGCAACACATGGAAGAAGAAGATCCTCCTAACAGCAACATTTAAAAGAAAAGGTAGAGCTTGCTACTTTGACTTTGCCCCCTTTGTCCCCCCCCCCCTTTTTTTTGTAAGTACTCATAAATTTCATTTTCTATTGAGATTACATCATCACGATGAAGCATAATACCTTTTTTTTAGTGCGATGAACTTAAAGTAAACTTTAGGCTGCCTACGTACCCTTTTTATAACATAGGGATTAACTCATAACGTAGTTCAATTGAGTTTTTTTTTTTGTCATTCACCTTTTAAGCTCTTGTGGACTAGGAGCATCATGTAATTTAGGCTTTTGCAATAAGAAGCTTTTCATGTTTAACAACTTATATTTTCATAAAAATGTATTCACCTTCTTCTTTTGTAGAATTGGTGAATATAATAAGTCTTGACTTCACGATCAAGTGACTTTCTATGTTTATGTCAGCAGACAACTTTCTCTTCATGCGTGATGGGACACGATTGTGTATCTTCTTGTCATTGTTTTGTTTATGAAGTGGTTTTACCTTCAAAATTTTCATCTCTTTTTCATGTTGATCACTTGTCATCTTTGGTCGATCAAAAATAGATGTTGAAGGTTGATCTTTCTTCGATGTGGAGATACTTAGCCTTTTGAAAGCTAAAGTTCAAGTGGAAGTAGACGTTGGATATTGATTGTTTACTTCTTTTATGGCCATACTCATTCTTTGAAAGATCAAAGATCGAGTAGTTAAAGGCTTGAAACGATTAAAGACAGAAGTCCTTTGCTTAATTTCAATTGAATTGTCAACTTCTTTAGAAGATGCATAATTGTTGTCGACTTCTATTATACTGACAGCATGACATGCAGTGACTTCTAATACTTCCTTGGGATGATCATCAAGGAAGCTTATTGGGAGGAATTCTTTTAAAGTTATCGACCGTGGAGGTCGGAAGATGTCCTTGTCTTTTCCTTTGATAGATTTAGGCTTCCACATTTTTTTGTTTCTTTTCTCCTCCCTTTTATGGCAGATGCTTCCTTTTACATGCTTTTGAAAAAATGACCACTTCTTTTAAATGGAATTTGGTTGTCGTTCTTTTTAATGAGTTACAACTATCCATCCTTCATCATCATCTTCAACAGACTCTTCTTTGTTTTGGGAGTCTCCTCATGATCCTTTGTTGGAATTGAACAATTATAGGTTCAAAAGTCCCAAACTGAATTAAGCTTTTTCTTTGATCATAACTATAACATGATTCGTCTGAGCTACTTCATCAATATCCAGCTTGATCTTCTTTTCACGAGGCAACTTTAGAATTCTTTCAACACGAATCATTTTTCAACAGGGTGACTAATGACCCGATGGTACTTATAGTATTTAGAATCATCTACTTTTTCTACTTGTTCCGGTCGTTTGCATTCTAAAAATTGAATCAGTTGCTTCTTTAATAGCTTCTCTAACATATCTGCAACATTAGAGTTAGGAAATGGATTAACTTTTTCCTGTCTTTCTCTAAGAGTTAGGTATCGCTTTTCGTCGCCATCATGCTTTCCTTCCTTTTTTTGTTTATTTTCTTTTATAGAAAGATTTCAAAGGAGTTGCATGAACAACCATAGACTCATCTATGACACTATTTGCAATCTTTTTAGTGTCATCAAATTTCATTTTTATCACTCATTTTTTGAACCAAGAAATCTTTTGCTCCTCTGTTGGTGATAGTTAGTTCCACATCATAGGCGAGTCGCCAACTCTTCAAACATGTGTGGTTTTCTCCCGTACAAAATATAGAGAAGTTTTCAATGCATGCCTTGGGTGTACATCTCAATTGCAGACATTTTGTGAGCTGTTCTTTGCAATCCAGGCTTAGAGCTCTCCATCGATTTATGTAGTCGATGACTAGCTCCCTCTTCCGTTGTTTAGTGTTTGTCAACTTCATCATGCTGACGATACGTCGGGTGCTATAGAAATGATTGAGAAAGTTCCCCTCAAGTTGCTCCCAACTATCAATAGATTCATGTTCCAGGTCAATGTACTAGTTGAATGTTTTTGCTTTCAGAGTTTGAATGAACTGTTTTACCAATAAATCTCCTCTCTTACTAGTAGTTTCACATGTTTTGATGAAATGAGCAACATGTTATTTTAGGTTGGTCTTTCCATCAAACTGTTGGAACTTGGGTGGTTGGTATCCATTTGGCATTTTGAGATTGTCAACCCTCTTCGTATATGGCTTGAAATACAAAGAGAAATTTTGAGCATGTCCACCATATTGAGCTTTGATGAAGTTTGCAATCATCTCCTACAACTGCTGAACAGACAGCGATGCAATTGAGGTCGAATTTTGTGGTTGACTTTAGTGCATAACTGCCTTCCCTTTGTTAGTATTCTTGACAGTATGTGTATAGCTTGATTTAGCAGCATCACGATGATCGATCTTCTTTTCAAGCTTAATCATTCTGTCTTCATTTTATCCACGTCAGTCACAATAACTGACATTATATTTGGATGAGGCATCTCCTCATTTGAGTGTTAAGGGGACAAAATTTGTTCTTCAATCATAGAATTTTCTTTGATTATAATTCCACCTTTTGGTGGGTTAGACAGTTGTTTCCAAATGTTCTTTACGATCTCAAAGGATGAAATATCCTCAGATGATTGAGTCTCCCTCGAGCGACTGTGAGTATTTGGCTGCTTGTCGATGTCGCTTGGAGCTTTGGAAGTGTTGCCTTGGGATGTCGTGATTTCTTTAGATGTTCCTCAAAAAAGAAAGAGATGAAAGGTAGAGATTATCCCATTGGGCGTGCCAAATTGTTCACACGAGATTTCTTAGAAATGTAATTCATGGAATTAAACTTTGTATATTGGTTGATATAGTGGATACAATTTCTAATATTTACTCCTTTGATGATTTCTCTAGAATAAAAATTAAAACTTAGAATTTTTATCTTCGGTCTTCAAGATGTTGTAGTTGTAAGTCAATTTGAGCTTTAGTCTTTTGAAATTTAAGGAAAGTTTGATCTTCCAAGTTTTCAATCTTTTAGAAGATGATGATATCGAAGTTGATAAGAACTTACACGTCCTAAGAGCTTTATAGAAGTTTAAATCTTCAATTCTTCAAAGATTCATTACTTCAGAGCTTCAGAACTTCAATTCTTCCTTCAACCGAAGATCTTTCAAATGAATGGCAAAGGTCTCTATTTATAGAGAAATTTCATGGGCTTTAGGTGGGCTTAGGCTTAGGCTTGGGCCCATTTGCTTGTTGGGCCCATTTGTTTATTGGACCTGAATTGGGTTGGATTGAGTAAACTTAATTATCAAAATCCAATAAAAATATAATATCACAATATTTGCTGTGATGATGTTGTAGAATTTAACTAGCCAAAATATCTTGTCCAACAATACCTGTTATTATAGGCTCTTTTATCATAATAATGAGGCCAAAATAGAGAAGAAGAGGATCAAAATGCGTAACTTCTCTTGTAAATTCATAAGTATTTAGAAATACATCTTATATAAGTATTATGCCTGTTTTACGCCATTTCCATGTCTTAACGCATGATGATTAGAAAGAAAGAAACTAATGAATCGCATGGGACCTTTTGCGCACGATGAAAACTAGTTTGGCGACTAACACCTCTTGACGAGGAACCACATCATCACATGAGGAAGATTCACTAAACGTCAAAGATGGTAGTTGAAAATAATGTAACATGACAAGGCTGCTATAAAAGCTAGAATGATAAGAATAATAATTATTTTCCTCCGAAATCTACCTTTAAAAAGCCTTCTTCTTCAACAGAGGAAAGGGGGCCCTACATGAGCTAGAGAGAGGTTTGTATGAGTCAGAAGGAAGGGCTGGAAGGAGCCAAGGTCTAGAGAGAAAGGCAGAAAGAAATAGCCTTTTCGCCGGCTGTAAAGAGTTTCTTCTTCTTCTCTGGTCATACTCTAAGTGAGAGCTTAGCGTTTGAGTGGTGAAGGCTCCATTTTTCTATTACCCTTAACTTGTAATATCCTCCATCTTGTTTGTCTTCCATTTTTATATTTCTTTATAATATATGTTGTTCATATTGTACAATGACCGAAGGCCTACATTCCTTAATGTATATTTCATGTTTATCCTTTTTTAATCCCTCATTTCTTGGCTTTTCACTTGTTAATGTGTTCTTAGTAGTTAGGTTTATGATAAGTTCTTGATAAGAAGTTTAACTTATAATTCTTATCGCGTTAGTTGAGCTAATCTCATCACTTGACCAACATAAGTCGCTAACTATCCGAGAAGGTAGGTAGCAAGGACATGACTAACATGCAAAAAGGAGGGTCTCCTCTCCCTTTGCAAGATAACTTCCATCATTTGTATCCTGAGAGGTGACTATGTGTGACGTTTAATGACTCTGAAAGGAGCACACCTTAATTATACATTGGTTAAGCGAGTTATATGGCATCAAGGTTGTCGCATTACTTAATCCCATTACAATGAATAGACATTCCTTCGCTCTTTCTCGCATACAAGTTAGTTCGCATTTCGATCTCGCCATCCATATTTCCCTTTACAGAATCTCTAGGCGTAGACATTTAGTGGTAGTGTGTCCTTGAATTTATTTTATACCATTCGGTATTCTTTAATTCTTTTATACTACTTAGATGATAAGTAAATCCTTAAACCAATATCTTGAATCAATTCCCTGTGTTTGATCCTATATCATTCAGGTAAATTTACTATTTCGCTTGCACATGGACAACAAGTAGAAAAACTTGAACTCAATAAGGACTTAGTTGTCATGCAATATGGAGAGACATAGTGAGCAACTCGCATGTAGTGAACATGCTCATTGATATATCGCCTAGACTGAATATAATTTCCATTAATCATTTACAAACACTAAGTCTCGGTTGTTGAAGAGAAACAACCCTTCAATAACCACCACCATTATATTTTTTAAAAGACCCCTAATACATAATATCTATTTTTAGTTACATTCCAAATACAGGACAAATGCAATATTCAAAAGATATGTAGTTCTAATAAATGTTGAAAATACGTTTATTTATATTTTTTTATTTTAAATTGTATCTTTATATAATTATTTTATACATGTTCATAATCTATATTTAATATATTCCATTGAATATTGCAGTCATTGTTGATGCTTGTCGAATGTTTGTCTAAAGGAAAGAAGAAGATGTCTGTTAATAATCGTTCGGTGAATGTTTGTTTTAACGAAGAAGAAGACTCTCTTTCATTGATGCTCATTAATGCTCTCCAAACGTTTGTTTCAAGGAACCTTTGTTTGTAGTCATCGGATGCTCATCGAATGTTTGAAGGTTTCGAACTTTTGAAAGGTTAGAAGAAGGTTTCGAACGATTTGAAGCATGTTGTACATTTCATCGTACATTTAAACTACTAATGCTCGTTGATGTAAAAACCTGAAGAAGATGATTATTAGGTACATTTGAAAGGTTTCGCCATATGTTTGAAGAATGCTTGCCAATGTTGTTGAATCTCTGAAGGATTTGAACCTTTCGCTGATATTCATCGTCTGGTTAAAAATCAGTTATGCTATTTGGGTTTTGAAGCACGTGTAAAAGAAAATTGGCTGCCCCAATTTTTGTTTTGAAATTAGATTTTGATGGAGATGAAACTACGATTTTTGGGGAAAATTGAGGTTTTGATGGTTTTAATTGATTTTATTGTTTTGGTAGTGAAAAATTAGAGGGATAGTTGTAGTCATTGTTTTTAGAGAGATTGAGTCAATTATGGGGTATTTGAGATTTTGGAATAATTGTATTTGGAATGTTACTTTTTTACTTGAACAGGGGCATTTAAGACATTTCTGCAGTGGTGCTTTTTTTCCATTATTTACGATTTTTCTATTTCACCAACTTAAATTAAATTTTTTTTATCCAATATAAACCTTCAATTTTTCTATTTTTCTAATCACCTCTTTATATTTCAACTTCTCATAGGGCATTTTACCATGTTCTCTCTGTTAGTTAATTTGGTAGATAATTTATTCTTATTATTTTATTCTTCACTATAGTCTTTTTATTTCCCCTTTGTATCGTTTGTTATTTTAAAAAAATAATAAAAAGAAAATATCATGGTTTTTCTCTTGGTACTTTGGTTTTGACGTAAACTTGTGTGTTTTTCTGTCTTTACTTTCAATATGGTATCAAAGCGAGACATTGGACAAACCCTAGACAATACAACTAGTGATTGAAATCAAATAGAGGAGACAACTGTTGGTTTTAGCACCACCGTCACCGTAACCCAGCTTATCAACCGAATGCATTCTTGTGTCCTTCATCTTCAGACCCCCTTAAAGTATCTTAAAGACCTATACCTCTCAACCAGCCTCATTTCTGATGTTCCTCTTTGTGTATTCGAGTGCATTGCCTATGTTCATAACCATGGCCTTAACCCATATAAGTTTACCCTTTGGGCTCAGGCATGTGTTTTTTTATCATTACTTCAGCATTAATGAGGCTATAAAGGCTTTCATTTGTCTTCTTGTTAGTACTTTGTCTCCCATGGATGTTAGATTTCTTGAGAATCATCCTTTCATTCTTGTTAGCCTTCTTCAGAGGGAGAATGAGAATGAAGAGTCTAATTCTAATTGGGTGTTACCCTTAGAGTCTACTAGTCCTACTCTCCTTACCACACCAAGACCAAATCCTCACTACACAATCTTACCTATAAACCACAAGTTCCTTAGAAAACCTACTATATGAAGAATCTTAGAAAAGGATGTTTGGTCTCCTGCTAATTAGATGGCTCTGGTCCAAGATTCTGAACATTTATGAGATCAAGGTATAACTGATTCTATTGACTCACACATTGACAGTAAAATGAGTGAAAGTGGTAGGCCCGAGACAACTATTCCTGAAAATATAGGTGAACAGGGTAATGTTGATTTTTATGTCATCCTGAATGGAAATGTGATGACGTGCAGAAATGATTGTTATTATAGTCCTTTTTTATTAGAATAAGGAGGTCAAAAAGCATAAGAAGATGATTAAAACCCGTGACTCATGTTGTAAATTCATAAGTATTTAGAAATACAACTTATATAGGTGTCATACCTGTTTTATGCAATTACCTTATCTAAATGCAGGATAAGTGAAAAAGAAAAAAGGAGCAAATCGTAGACAACATCTCGCGCAAAGACTACGTGATATGAACAAGCTTGGCGATTAACAACCTCAGACAAGAAAGCACAATATCACTCGAGGAAAGATCACTAGAAGACAAGGATAGTAGTTGGAGTGATGTGACTTCATAGGGCCAAATTTCAACGCTAACACACTTCTTATGCAAGCACTTCGTCCTCACCATGAGAAGAATGCCTGAATAGGCGAAAGGGAGCCCAAATAGGCCAATTAGAGAGCAGAGTTCAAGCAAAAGAAGAATCATTCTCCCGTTTTACCCTAACTTATAGTAATTTTCCATTCTTCTCTCTCTTCATCTTTAAATGTCGTTGTAATATATGTGATGTTCATATTGTACATTCCTTCGTTTCGAAAATGTACAATATAAACATTGGTTAAAGGCCTATATTCTTTATACGTATATTGCATGTTTACCCCTTGTCAATCCACTATTTCTTGACTTCCCATCTGTCAATGTGTTATCAATAGTTAGAGTCGTGATAGGTTCTTGATAAGAAGTCAAGCTTATAGACCTTGTCGCATTAGTTTAGCTATATTCATCACGTGGCCAATGTCAATCACCAACTACCCGATAGGGTAAGTAGCAAGGATAGGGCTAATGTGTGTGAGAAAGAGTTTGAGAACAAACTTCACCTTAGCAAGGTAACTTTCAATACTTGTATCCCGAAAGGTGAACAAGTGCAGACAGTAGGCATCGAGAGGTTGTCTTCCTTAAACGAGAAGTTCTATAAGTATTATAAGTCAAGTCATCTAGGTATAGTTCTCTTAATCAACCATGATAATTTGCATCCGGAAAGGTGAGCAAGTGTGGCGTCTAAACACTTCAAGAGAAGTTCGCCTCAATCATGTGCTGATCATGCAGTTATATCGCATCAAGACTCTCGCACTACTTAATCACCTAATAATGTATAGACCTTCCTTCACCTTTTTTCTCGCATACAAGTTAGTTCGTTCAATCCCCCACCTTGCCATAATTTATTCTCTGTGCATGAGTCTCTAGTTGTAAGTAAGTAGTTGTAGTTAGCATTATATTCTTTCAACTTAATTGCCAAAATGCCTAAATGATAAGGGGATCCTATAACTAAAATCTATAACAATTTCCTATGTTCGATCTTGGATCATCCAGGTAAACCTAATGTTTCGCTTGTATTTGTGCAAGCAGTAGAAAAACTTATACTCAACGAAGACTTATATATCACGCGATGAAGAGGTACGTAGTGAGCACCTTACATGTTATGATCACGACCCATGATCCGTCTCTTGATCTGCCTATTGCATTAAGGAAGGGTACCAGGTCCTGCACTAAGCACTCTACTGTTAACTATGTTTCTAATGAGAACCTATCTCCTTAATTTAGAGTCTTCACAACCAGCCTTGACTCTACCGTGATACAAAAAGAAAGAAAGAAAGAAAGAAAAACATCCACATCATTGCTTTAGAATGTCTTGAGTGGAAAAATGCTATTATGGAAGAGATGAGGGCCCTTGAGAAGAACAAGACTTGGGAGATCTGTGCTTTACTTAAGGGATATAAATCCATGGGATGCAAATGGGTGTTCACTCTCAAATACAAGGCAAATGGAACCCTTGACAGACATAATGCAGGTTGCAAAAGGGTTTAATCAAACTATGGTGTTGATTATTCAAAAACCATTTTCTCAATTGTCGAACTTAATATTGTTAGAGTTCTGCCATCTATTACTGTGAACAAAGAATGACATCTTTATCAGTTGGATGTTAAGAATACGCTTCTGAATAGAGACCTAGAGGAGGAAGTCTAAATGAGCCATCCCTTAAGGTTTGAAGCTTAGTTCGGTCATCAGGTGTGTAAACTTAAAAAATCTTTATATGGTCTGAAGCTGATAGGTTTACTACCTTTCTCAAGTCCATAAGGTACAATCAAGAGCACTCTGACCATACTTTGTTTATAAAGGTTTTCAAGGCTGGGAAGGTTGTAGTATTGATTGTTTATGTTGATGACAGCGTTCTATCTAGGGATGACCATGCTGAAATCATCTAATTGAAAAAGAGGATGAGCGATGAGTTTGAAATCAAAGATTTGGGAAATCTGAAATAATTTCATAGAATGGAGGTAGCTAGATCTAAAGAAGGTAGCTAGATGGGTGTCTAAGGCAATCAAGTGGACAAAACCAAAATCAAGAAATGGTAACAAAATTTAAATTGTTTTGTTGAAATAATTAAACCAACAAAGTGACCTTGTGTGTGCATCATATGCCTATGGTATAGTTACTTTAGTATTTTTGGTTTTGTTGAAATCAATCATTTTTAATCTTGTTCTTGCCCTTGTAATTTTATGTTTGAAACTTGAATTCTCTAAATGTAGAAATATTTGCCTTCTGGTCTTATTTTATTAACGTTATCGAGTAGGAAGTTGCAAAATTGCCCATTTCAATTCTTTTTTCTTTTTTGTTATTTCCCTCCTATGAGTTTACTGGATTGGTTATTTGATCTTAACAATATCTCACTAGTGATACTTGTGTTAACAGGTCCTCCAAAGTGAAAAACTTTGGTTGGAATAGAAGGAAGGATATACACTTCTTGTGCTGTGCAACTTTGATGTTAGGCTACAGAGAAGGTTTATCCACAAGTTAAGTTGCAGATTGGAATAAAATTGGGCATGTATTACAAATGCTTGGGACTAGAAGAAGATTTGGTATATCTTAATTTCACATCTTTTTCTCGCTTTATAGGACTATTATTTAGTGATGCTTTGAGGTTGTTGTGTTATGAAATAAATGTGCATTTTGTGTGCTTATTTGAGATTGTTATTTTAGGTGCTATCATTCTAATCTCAGCGCAAAATATTGTTAGTGTACTTGTCATCTCACTCTTTTATTTAGGGTGGATCAATGAGTATCGATGGTAGTACTATGAACTAAACCTTTTTGCAGGATTACTGAATTTCGAAAGAAGATAAAGCTGAACTAAACCTTTTTTACACATAATGTATTGTTTATTTATGCTTATCTCGATTGCAATTGGAAGATTCTTGACTTTGTTTGTTTGTTGTACACATTTTTTAGATAATTTTGAGAGTCGATAGTTATTTTTCTTTCATGTAGTGTATCAATTTAGACCGATTTTAAAGTCAAGAGTGACGTTTAATCACTTTTTAGGCATTCTAAGAGTCAATTTGTCGTTTAGATAATATTTTGATACTTTTTATTTAGTTCTCATTATCAAAATAACACAGATTTTTTAGAAAACTGTTTAAGTGATTTTTGGTGTCAAAGTGATATTTCAACATTTTTAAGACACTTTTCATTTTAGTTTTTGGAGTAAAAAGTGATAATTAGAGATATGGATGATTAAATGATATTTTCTTTATTAAAATGACAGTTTTAAATTATCTCTTAATTTATTTTCTTTTACTTCTAGATAAATAAGTTCAATCTTGTTTCTTTCCACTCTATCACCAGAAGTTACATAAAAACGTTAAAAATGATCAATTCTCATTACTCAATCCATATTTCAGTCAGGCAATTCAATTGAGGTTTATTTCAGAATGGTCTTAGACTTTTGGATAAGAAGCTTGTACTTTAAGGTTTTTTCGATCACATAATTATATAAAACCTGGTATTTTTTATTGTTTAATTATTAGAAGATGCACTCCAATACACTTCACCTGGTGGTTGTGTTGTGGGGCTTATCCGGTTCTTTAGACATTTAAGTAATGTCATGTAGGCATGATTTTCCTTAATTTATTTGTCAAATTGAGTAGAACAAAATTCATAGCTATGTTGCTATGGTGCATTTAATTAACAGCTAATTGTTCTTACCTTCCAGTGGGGATTGAAGTATGCTTTTGTTAGTTGTTGAAATGCTTTACTTATTTTCTAGATTTTTTCCTTGTTAGAATCCTAGAATAGTTATAGAAAGATTATGGGAATGTTTTCCTTATTTACTAAATCTTTTTCTTTTTTATTTCATTGTATACTCTATTTATTCTCTCTTGTACCTATTGTATTATTCATTAGAAAATAATAACAACAAACAATCGTGGTTTTTCTCCCAGTACTTGGGTTTTCACGTAAATTGATGTGTGCTTTTGTCTCTCCTTTCAATATGGTATCAGAGAGGGACAATGAGTACACCCTAGAAACCCTAAACAACAAAACTACAGATGAAAATCAAAGAGAAGAGACAGCCACCAATTTTAGTGTCGCTGCCGTCTATGCTCGGATGAGTGTTGCCATGGACGAATAGTTCAGTCGGCTACAGAAAACGTCCAAAAATAAATTTTCATCAGTTCTGCAGTCTTTCTCACCGCCAAGCCTACCCCACGCGCCAGCGTCAGAGCTGTATGTGTCAATTTTTCCTCCTCAGACGGCATCGACCATCCCATCTATCCAACCATTTTCTTCATCCGCGGCCTATATTGCTGCCTACGCCCTGATTTATGTTTGTCACCTAATTTCGATCGCCCACCACCGCTTCTACCGTCAAATTTGTATGTCCAGCCACCCACTGACCCTAGCTATCATCCTGATGTTAATAATTCTCAAATTCCCTCAACATTTGAGGTGGGTGAATCTTTGGCACATTCCAATCGTTACGTGCAAGCTTCCTCGGGAATAGCTCAACAACAATTGGAAGGGCTTAGACAACAGATAGCAGCACTTGAGACTACCTTAGGGACGACATCCAATATTTCTCGATGTATTCTAGGAATCTGGTAAACTTGTTCCCTAATTTGTCCACTTCTTATGTGACTAATATAATGACTCAGTTTTCGGTGTATCATATTTCAGGAGCAAAGTTAAATGACAAATAACTATTTCTCATAGTCTCAGTCAGTGAAGATGGTCCTCGAAGGACAACATAAATTTAGCTTTCTAACAGGGGAAATACCTCACCCCCCCCCACTAGGCGACACACAGAAATGATACTGGAAAGCAGAGGACTCTATTCTTCGGTTCATATTGACCAACAGTATGGAACCTTAAATTGGCAACACGTTACTGTTTTCTGCAACAACCAAAGATATTTAAGACACGACCCAGACACTTTACTCCAAACTTCAGAATGTCTCTCGCCTATACACGCTGAGGAAGCAAGTTCATGAATACAAGCAAGGAACCATGGATGTCACATCCTTTTTAAATAAACTTTCTCTTATTTGGCAAGAAATGGATCTATGCAGAGAACTAGTCTGGCGTGATCCCACTGATGTTGTGCAATACTCTAGAATTGAAGAGAATGACAGGATTTATGACTTTCTTGCTGGTCTTAATCCTAAGTTTGATGTAG
>JBBPDI010047037.1:0-20908 GCA_037974545.1 Cucumis variabilis
AACTTAATGAAAATGGAAAGTAGATATATATAAAATTTATCCCCTTGTGAAGAAAAATTTGACATTTCTCATAAGGAAAGATCTTGATTTGCATATATATGTACAAAGTTGTTACTGATGTGGAGATTGTTACACAGCTAGCTATATAATTTGCTGCTGTTTTTGTTCCTGAAATAAGAAAGACATCACTTGCAAAACACAACCCCAATACAAATCGCTTATTAAAAAAAATTCTTGAAACATTCATTGTTATTCACAAAGAAACAAAACCAACAACAACCAACAAAGTCAAAACCTCAAAAAGGGTAAAAAATCAATAAACCCATATACCAAAATCGAAATAACCCCATTACCTGGCGAAAAAATAACAATACCACCACCAAGAGAGACCCAGCTAGCTATATAATTTGAAGTTGTTTTTGTTCTTGAAATAAGAAAGACATCACTTGCAAAACACAACCCCCATACAAATCGCTCATAAAAAAAAATCCCCGAAACATTCATTGTTATTCATAAAGAAACAAAACCAACAACAACCCATAAAGTCAAAACCTCAAAAAGGGTAAAAAATCAGTAACCCATATACCAAAATCGAAATAACCCCATTACCTGGCGAAGAAATAACAATACCACCACCAAGAGAGACCCAGATGAAGTCGAGAGATTTGCGTCTGAGAAATGAAAGTCAAGAAATAGAAGTTTAAATGGCAGAGAGACGACGAATAGAGAACAGAGAGACGATGTTTGATGAAAGTGATGATAAATAGAGAGAACAACGAGGGGCGAAGAAGAACGTGCATCGTCGTTGGTTGAAAGGTAGTTGTGAGAGGGAGAGTTCACAGTCGTCGTTTGAGGGTGAGGTTTTGGTGTGGGTATCGCGTGCGGAGCAAAGACGTGAGAGGGGATGAAAAATAACGGCTAAAAAAGGGGGGAAATCTTTAATTTGGCATGATTTAATTTCTATTTCACACTCTTTTTTCTTCCTTTTCAAGATTGATGGAGCTTGGAACGAAGGTGATGGTGTAAGACTGAAAAGAACAGAGAAAGACGAGGTCGAAGATTTGAGTTGTGGAAGGGAGAGAGCCACCACGTGAATGTGAGAAGAGAGCCAACGGAGAAGAAGAATCCCAAAAATTAGGTCACACGCGTTCCCTCTTTTTTTTCTTTCTTTTTCTTTAATTAATAACATTTTGAGTCCCGTCCATTTTTCTTCTTTTATTCTTTTTTAAATTCTCATGCGCCTTTCTTTTTCTTTAATAACATTTTATAATATATGTTATTAAAAAAATGTGAAAGACTAATTTGTTGTAGTGACAGCAACTCTTTCCATTAAAAGACACGGACTTATAAATTCGATTACAGAATTAAAATGCCCTAAAACAATAGTCCCTTACATCAATCAAATTAATGAAAAATTATAATCTAAGGTGCCAAAATCAAAAACATCTAATTTGTAAACACAATTCATAATGCAAAAATTCCACCTAACCAATGCAAATTTTAAAATTTCCAATTAAAATTTGAGATGACTTTGATGTCAATTGAAGGGATAAAAGACCTAGGCAGCAGAATATTTTACAGAATAATTCTCAATTTAATTTAAGAATCCCAAAATACCAATACATTGGCCAAATAATAGAGGAACTAATTTTCTTATTATAACTTAAAGGTTAAGCATGCTTTCTAATTATAGATTAGATAAAGAAAAACTTACTTAGTTTGACGCCTTTAAATCTACTAAAACTTTAAATTTGGACACCAGCCGTCAGAGACCTTCCTATCTTCTAGGATGAGATTAGTTTGTGGGAACCAATTGGGATGTAAAAAAGTTTTAAAGAGAAACTATTTTTGCATGGAGCAAAAGCATTCTCTTCATTAAGAAAAACTGTTTTTCTTATTCATATTTATGATTAGGAGAGAAACATAAGATTCTATTAATTTAAAAAATATTAAATTAATAGAAATTTCAAATCAACTAATTATTTAACAATTAATTAAATCATATTTAATTAATATTTCATTTAAATCATGTTTAATGAATATATCTCCAATATCATATAGTTTAAAATTAATTTAATAAAATGAAATTTAAATAAATTAAATGAAACTAAACTATTAATTAATTCTTCAATTAATAAATATCTAAATTAAATATCTTAAATTTAACTTAAATTAAATTTGAATCACATTCAAATATAAATTTTTGTCATAACCAATAATTTTAATATGAATCCAATTCAAATTAAATTAATATTTGAACTCAATAAAATATTTTATATCTCATAAATTAATTTTAAATCATATCAAAAACTAAATTTATATAATAAAGTTTGATTAAAATAAAAAGTTTATATTATAATGTATCACAATACATTATACTAATTCTCAAACTAAATTTGAACATTTTAAATTACAACCAATATACTAAGACTCAGGATTCGGACCAAGATCTCCGACATTCTCCCGCATCTCTGCAACCTGACAAAATCATCCTTACTATTCTTAAAGACTTATTAGAGTGAAATTTATCCCCACAAACCAACTCGGACTTATACTAAATTTATATAATAAAGTTTGATTAAAATAAAAAGTTTATATTATAATGTATCACAATACATTATACTAATTCTCAAAGTAAATTTGAACATTTTAAATTACAACCAATATACTACTAAGGCTCAGGATTCGGACCAGGATCTCCAACATTCCTCCGCACTTCTTCGACCTGGTGACATCATCCTTACTATTCTTAAAGACTTATTAGAGTGAAAGTTATCCCCACAAACCAACTCGAGTCCTTTCAGCATGCTTTGTCCTTACTCACATGCATCCTAGGAAAATTCCCAGAAGGTCATCCAACATAGAATTACTCCAAGCTAAACATGCTTAACTTTGAAGTTCCTATAATCGAGCTACCGAAAAGAAAAGTGCACCTTGTTGGCGAGCAACGATCACTCCTTGGCAAGCAACGGTCACTCCTTGGCAACTTTAATTCTTTTATTTTTAAACCTTTTATTTGTAAAACAAGAAAATACTAAAGTTTACTTAACATTTTAAATATTTAGTGAAAATACTAGTAACAAAAAAAAATAATGAAAATAATCAAATAACTAATTGAAATACTAGTTTGGGACCAAAATGTAGTTAAAGAAAAAAACTTGAAATACACATGAGTTTCAAAATTTTCTAAACACCATTTACTGGTAAGTGTGGAAAATAACTGGACTGTCCCCGATGGCGAGCAACGATCACTCCTTGTCATTCATCAGTTTGCCTTTTCCTTATCTTAGCCTGTAAAATTAAACATAGAGAAAGGGTGGGTATAACTTATACTCAGTAAGGGACCCACTATTAGACCAACTAGATGTTTGTTAAATTTCTATTAGAGTCCTACAAGATGGAACCGTCTAATTATTGTGCCCACGAAGGCACGCTATCCAATGATCCACTAGAGGCACCATTGGGCTCTCAGTGATCCGGAAGGGAACACCCTATGGGAGAGTCGGGCTATAAGTGATCCTGTGGAATAACACATAAAACTGGCCACACATGCATAAATGGTGGTCATCCCGTGGAACACCTAGATGGTACGACTCTAATAGTAAATTTAACATAACATCATAGCCTAATAAGTATATCATATCATAAAGACCATATCTAAATCAAATGTAACTCAATCATATCAAGTTTACTCACAATATGGTTATCGAAGTAACCATTTATAAGGTCATCTCAAATAGCCAGTTAAATAGTCATAATATATCTTAAATCCTTAAGAGTTAGATAGTCATAATATACCTCCTATCCATAACAAAGTAGTACAGTAATACAAGACTCACATTCAAAATAAGGTCTAATAGGAAAAATCCCTTACATGGAGGTTTGCTAAAATCTCAACAGACAGTCAGAATCCAAATACCCTAATTTTCAATTCCCACAGAGGTTGAATTCCAATTCAACCCTAGTTGGAAATAACTCCACACCTCAATTCCTCCAATAAAATTTATTCAACCTTCAAGTAAATAAACCAACTTAATCAAATTGTGAAAATGTTTCGATCCAATAATCATTAATTGTGATGGCTATACCTAAACCCATAAAACTTACCAATCTGTAAGAAATTTGCTCAACTTGGCTCACTGCAAGGAAGTGGCTTGAAAAAAACTCAAGAAGGAAAGGTTGCCTTAGAGGCAGCTCAGGTAAAGTGGTGACCAACTCGAATGGTTTCACAGTGGATGGCTCGATACGCGTGCAAAGGGAAGAGGACTGGCTAACTTAGACTGGAGGCGCGACTCACAATGGATGTCGACAACTCGGAATGGGGAAGGTGTGGACAACTCGGATCTATAACGCGGTTGGCTTCGGTGGAGCAGCGACGGATGGCTTGCGGATGGATGCGAATGGCATGACGGCTTCATGATGAGAGAACAAATCAGAGTGGTGGACGGACGCGTGGGGCGGCGGCTAGGGTTTGTCTAAGGAGGAAGATTGAAGAAGATGAAGTGCACACTATCCAATGAGTCTTATTTAATAATAAATATATTATTATTATTTCTCTCCCTCTTCCTATTTCTTTTCCAAAATAATAACTCAAATTAATCTATTCAATTAATTTTTTCTTTTTATTTTTCCCAGAATAACTCCAACTCTCTTCTTTTCTCTTCCCTTTTCAATTAATTTCTCCTCTCTCTTCATTATAACTCAATCAAATCATTCCCTCTAACTTCTCAAAATGCCATATCTTTTCAAAATAATTGTATTTTTTCATAATATAATTATTTTTCTTTCCCTCCAAACATTTTTCCTTAAAATACTAATCACTTACAATTATTTCTCTTTAATAATTATATTACCCCCATAATATAATTATTTTTTAACATTTCATAACTTTATATATATATATATATATATATATATATATACGTGAACAACCAATATTCTTAAATCTCCCCAAATTTAAATATCTACATCATTCAACATTTATCAAAACCATACAATATAACTAAATTCCAAATATTTAATAATTATTCAAATATTGTTTCCATAAATATTTAATTAATCCTAATCTCCACAAACATATAATCCTCACTCAAAACTCAATTCACCCCAAAATAATTCTACCATTAATAATTTAACCAAGATAATCCAATTTAAAATTTGTCTTATTTTTGGGGCGTTACAGTACACACAGTTAACGAATATTGATTAATGTAGTTAATAAGTTTAGCCAATTAATCTTATATCGTTGTTACTGATACAGTATTCTAAACGCGAGGTAATGAGACCAAGCGTAGAGAACGATTCAGGATCCTTGACGAAAGGAATGATTGTAACTAATATGTGTTTATATTGCAAAATGATGTGTTTGTTGATAAATTTATTTTTGTTAAAATGTATGATTTGGCGAAATGATTTATGGAAAGGTATTGCGAAAAAGATTTCATAAAACCTGACTAAGTCTTTTTGACTTATGTTATAAAATTTGATCTTCTAGAATCAGACGTTTAGACTAATTAGAGAAGAAGATTAAAGAGCTTATGGCAAGTTGAGAAAGCTACTAGGCCTTTAAGAGTTTTGGTTAATGTTATTTATTTTGGTCAATTGTTGTACTAAATGCATGTTATTAATAAAGTGTAAGTTTTGGTTATGTTACTTATTGTACTTGGCGTTTAAGTTGAACTTTCGTTGCGTTTGAGTTTCGTTTGGTAGTTTAAAAGGAATTACGGATAAGCTAGGCGATAAGACCAATTGCAAAGATTCAAGCTACATCGCATCCTATTCGTACTACTTCCTATGCTTTAGTTGTCTTGCAGATTGGGAAATGACGATTAGCTTATTTATTTATATAAGATAATTGTAATTGAAGACATTTTTTAATGCTTTTTTTATACTGTTAATAATTAATTAGTGTATAACAACATTTGTAAAGAAATGCAAATATAAAAAAATCTATCCACAATAGACTCTATTGCTAATATAAAAAAATCTATTCATGATAAACTCTATAACTAATAAAGAAAAATATATTCATGATAGACTATATCGTTAATAGACTAATATACTTGTCCATTAGCAATAGACTCTTACTAGACTCTATTTTCGACGTCATGATTTAAGACGTCAGGAAAGAAGAAATTAATATTTAATTCTTGTATTTTCCCCAGGGCAATGCACACAAACGTCGGGAATGTGGTTACCATTCTCAATGTCAAAGTTGGCCACGTTAGGGAAAAGGAAACAATTTAATATTAATTTCTCTTTCTCTGACTCCATGAAGGCGACCTCAGGGGAGATGATACCTATTTCTGATGATTCACTTATGACATCGGGAATAGGTATACCTATTTCGATATCAACGTTGGTGACATCAAAAAATTGAGGGGTCTCCTGACGTTTTCGTTAAAAACGTTTTCAGTTCTGTAATTCACAAAAACGAAAGTGAGAAGGCCAGAAGAGTTGAGAGAGAGGCCGAGAAGGAGAGAACACCACGTCGCCATACCTGTCTCGCTATTCATCATTGACTCACCGCTGTTGCTCTTCATTTAGGTAAGTTGTTTAGTTAGTTATTGTTTTGTTTAGTTTTGATTTAGTTAATTAGTTTTAGGATTTAGATTTTGAAATAGGTCTAGGTTTTAATATTGAATTTGAATTTGAATTTGAATTTGAAATGATTTTAGGATTTAATACTAATGTTGAGATTGAATTTGAATTTGAATATTTGAAAAATTGTAGGGTTATATTGAATTTGACGCAAGGGAGGGGTATATTTAATTTGAGGTTTGTAATAGTTTAAAATTTCTTTACTTTGAGGTTGACATTTATTCTGGTTATCATATAGTTATGATAGCCTTTAGTTCAAACTTAATGTTTTATTTGTTACTAGTTTTGTTTGTTGAAAATGTTAGAAAGCTTGTAATAGATTGCAATAATTTGTGTGGTTTATTTCTTACCTATTCTGCAATTATGGTGGTCCTTTTAGGTCAAAATTAGTTTGTAATTTGTTGGTAGTTTTAGGAGTTCAAAGTGTTAGGTAGGTTTTAAATTTAACTTTAGTGAAGTTGGGAGATTGAGCATAGCTTATTCATGGAGTAAGTTAGAGCATTTGAAAGAAGGAATATAAGACTTGTCAAACCTATTTATGCTTTAGAGCTTTTAACAATGGACAAAGGTTGGATGAAACTTAGGAATAAGTTCTCGATTGAGTATAGAAAGGGAGTGTCCCAACTTTTAGAGCTTGCAAAGTATCATGTAGATAATTACGGACGAATAAGGTGTCCATGCAAGAGATGTATGAACTCAATTTGGAATTCATTAAAGGGTATAGAGTGACATCTATTAAAAATTAGAATATCCCATCCTATACAAACTGGGTGTATCATGGAGAGTCAGTGAACTTGCAGAGAGGTATACAAAGATTTGATAAAGGAACTAGCAGTAGTAATCCTTTTGATGAAAGAGTTAGCAATAACCATTTTTCTGAAAAAAATGAAATTGTTGGGTATGTTACATGATTTACAAACTTCGATTAAACATGAAGAAGAAACAGAGGAAGGTTTGGAGAATGACATATAGTTTAGTAGTGGTGTAGAACAAAAGACAGGGAACATATTTAAGAAGTGATTAAACAAAGCACGTAATGAGTTATACCCTGGTTGTTCAGAATTTTCCTCATTGAACCTTTTTGTTAAGTTGATGTATGTCAAGGTTCTCAACGATTGGAGTAACAAGTCTTTTGACATGCTATTAGAACTGTTAAAAGCAGTGTTTCCAATGTGTAATACTATTATCCCTAGTTCATTCTACGAAGCTAAACGAAAACTGCATGATTTGGGCCTCGATACAAGACTATTCATACGTGTAAGTACGACTGTGTATTATACTGGAAGGAGTTTGATGATTTGAAACATTATCTAACTTATGGTGAGTATCAGTACAAGGTTAGTCCTAACAAAGGGAAAAAAATCATGCATAAAGTATTGCGCTACTTTTCGTTAATACCAAGATTACAACGCTTGTTTGTACCTCAAGAAGGCTTGTCTGACATAAGGAGAAACAAGTTGAAACATAGGATGTGTTCAACATGTAGCTGATACAGAGGGATGGAAGCATTTTGATTGTGAATTTTCTGATTTTGCTTTAGATTCACGAAAGGTTCGTTTGAGGTTAGTTTAGTTAGGTTTAATATGTTTGGTCATATGAGTACCCCGTACTATATGTCGCCTGTGGAGTGCTAATCCCTTACAATTTACCACCTTGAAAATGCATAAAATGTCAAACTTCTTTATGTCATTGCTTATACCTGATCCTAGATCTCCTGGTAGGAAAAATGATGTTTACCTCCAAACATTAATTGATGAACTGAAAGAGTTATGGACTTTTGGTGTGCGTATGTATGATTATCTTACTGGTTAGCTTTTTCAGTTGTATGTAGTCTTGTTGTAGACAATTAATGACTTTTCGACATATGGTGATTTATTCAGGTGGAGTACGAAAGGTATCAGGTATGTCCCATATACATGAGAGATAGATTGTTATTCGAGATAAGAGGAAAAATCTCTTTTATGAAACATCGACGCTATCTTTCAGATAACCACGTTTGACTTAGAAATAAGCTACACGATAGAAGTGTAGAGTGTAGGCCTCCTCCCAGTTGTACTTAATGGACATGATATCTTGGAACAACTAGATTTGTAGAAATTTCCAGTTATGAATAAAAACAGCCTTCAATTTTTAACTCATAATTTGAAACTACACAGAGAAGACCGTGAACAATTGGAGTACGTATTTTTCAACTTTTAATTTGTTTAATTTCTCATCGGTGATATATATCTAAATTTACTTTTTATGTCCTTTGTAGTTTTGGAATCACGGTAGGACAAAAGGTCTACGATAACCTGAAAACGCTATCTAGGACATTTTATAGCGTTTTAGCAAAAGTTGTGATAGCCCACACTATTAAAAGTCTGGATTTTCAATAGCGTTTTATAAAAGCTATAAAAAATTTGCATTTTGATAGCGTTTTGGAAAGGTTATAAAAACAACTTTTTAGTAGAGTATGTTTCTATTTATATAATTTATGATAGCATTTTTTAAAAGCTATGAAAAACGTTTTATAGCAATTTTAAAAAGTTGTTGATTGTTTATAATAGCATTTTTTTAACAAATATAAATGTTTAGTCATTCCTTTAAGTAAAAGTTATAATAATGTAGTATTTTCACATATTTTATCTATAATAAACTTTTTTAAATATCAATATTCAATTTCCAACATCAACATATAATATATATGCCATGTGAATGAAATCTATTTAAAAAGCTATTGTTCATGTCTCATACATTGTTAGCTAATAAAAAGTAAAATAACAAAAAATTATCCAATAATAAAAGAAATACATAAAATGTAGTTATCAACTATACAAAGTTCACAGAATACAAAATTCAAGAAGTGTTGAGGATTATATAGCATCATGGAATTGAGCTTCATCTTTGAACTTTTTGTGTGCGAAGGTACCATTTCATCCATCTACATAAAAAGTCAATAACATCAATTTGGCTCCCAAGGCCACCAAAAAAGTATCTAAGTATCAACTTGAATCTCAAAATTACATAAAAAGTGCATAATTGTCATTTTGACTCTCAAAATAACCTAAGAATATGTGGTTCATTAATAATCAACAAATTAACCATAGAAACAATATATTAATAGACAACAATATAAAATAGGAAAATTGCATAGGATAGCATTTTGAGAATATGATATAGCAAATATAGCATTGTTTTAGAATTTTGCAAATATGGAAAAATTTTCACTTATAAAAAACTCTTCATCTTAAATTTGTTATTATTCCTAAACTATCCTTAAATAACTTATTACTCTTCCTCTTTTTAATGTCATACTCATTATTTATTTATTCTCCTACTTTTTAATGTCCTAATTATTTATTTATTCTTATACAAGAAAAATTATTTGTTTTTTCTGTCTTATTCTTGATTTAGAATATCAATAATTGCAATATAAAATATAATGGTTGTTGATCAGAGTAATTTAACTTTATTTGTGATTTTTTTACTTTCTTCGATGTGTACTTTGAGTTAAATCTTATTTCAAATGATTTTATTTTATTTTTTTACATTGATTTTGTTATGGTTTTACTTTGTCTGATTTTTGTATTCCACTGTTGTGATATACTTATATTATATGTACTAGTTAGTTGATATACTTACTACGTGATTTTCAATTTTTCAAATTTTATGCAGTTCATTATAGTATTATTAAGTATATGAATGATATAACTCAGTGTATCATTATCAAGTATATCAAGAATATGTTGTTAAAGCATATTAGTAAAGTGAATCATTATCAAGTACATGAATCAAGTTTACAAGTGTATATCAATAGTATATCAAGTGTATAAGTAGGACTTCAAGCATATCAAGTGTATTTAATCAATCAAATGTACAAGTGAAAAATACCAAGTGTATTTGCATGGTGCATATCGTGTACATCAAACATATCAAATTTTTTGAGTATACCAATGAAGCATGACAAGCTTATTAGTGGTGTATCAGACTTGTAAGTGAAACCTTTAAGTGTATCAAACTAATCAAGTGTATCAAGATGTTTTAGGTGTGTATTAAAAGGTATCGATTGTATCAAAGAGTATCAGGTGCATCAAATGTATCAAGAAGTATCTAGTGTACCAAGGGGTATTAGGTGTATCATACGTGTATAATGTGCATCAAATGTATATCAGTAACGAGGGCATTTGTGATATGTTACCTCTTGATGTGTGAGTTTGGCTTTGTTTTTGCCATATTTGAAAATAATAAAGTATGTGTGCTCTGGACTTAATTATTATCTTATTTTGCCATTTTTACACGTACCCCTATAAAATAAGATGTTGGGAAAAAAATTTAAATTTGAACCAACTTTCAATTTAAAAGGCTACACTAAAAAGTATACAAACTTTAACTAAAATTACCATGTTTAATATATAAAATTGACCAAACTGTTCATACATAAAAACTGAGAGGTGTAGTGATACACAAAATAGAAACAAAGTGAATGTCCATTCGATATGCTTTTTACAAGTTTCAAGATCTCAAATTCAAAGTTAAAACAATCTCAACATCTAACACTCAAATGGAATAAACTTAACATTAACACTTATAATCATAAGAACTAAATTAAGCAAATTTATCAAACTAAATCAACCATGCAAAACTTTACCAATGAAGTTAATTATCCCTTTACCCACTCCTACGTACACTAACATAAAATTCAATGTGAAAACTACTAATAAACTTAAGATCAAACTTTGTACTTAGTATCTCCTACAATGTTACACTGCATGTTAAAAAAACTCGATAATCCAACCAACACGAACTACTCAACCTAAACCGTAAGAGTTGGGCTGGATTGGATTAGATAATTCAAAAAAGAAAAAAAGAGTCGGGTTACCGTGTTTGGGTATTAAAGGTCGGGTTAACCTAACCCAACCTGGTTTAAGAATATTATATATATATATATATATATATATATATAAAGAAAACCCTAGACCTTCTTTCATTTTCATTTCCCTCTAACCGCTCTTGCCCTTTGCGACGCTTCACGTTACGCACAAAGCACTTAACCCCTTTGCAAGTTTTGACGTCACATTCCGACAGCAGTAAACCCTTTTTGCTATTTTCATTCACTCTGTGTTCGATTTTTTGTGACCTCACTCCTTGCAATTTTTGTTCAGCGTTTCACTTCATGTTCCACCCCTCATATTTCACGATTTTTGTTTGACTTCCAATCTGTAATCTAGCCCATTTTTTTATTTTCATTTTCGATCTCACTACATTCTCAATTTTCGTTTGCAAGTTTCAAACCTACCCTTTTTTGCAATCCCTTCGTTTACATACCTCACTCATTTCAGTGTTTCAGCAACTACATGACAAGCCTACTTTACTATTGGTATTTCAGTTTTGTATTTAGCATAAGTTAAATCACATCTCATTGTAACTAACACTTTGCAGTTCAATACCACACACTACCTCAAATATTTGGGTTCCTTTAAGATTCGTCACCATGGACACGATGTTGGATACGACTAAATCACCGTTATCTAACTCAATGGTAAGTTAAAAATTTTGATAGTTAACTTTTTTTGTGTCCATTGTTTGAAATCCAAATTTAGAGGGATTGAAATTAGACATGTACATGTTTTAGTTGTAATTTTAGCTGAAATTATAAATTTTAGTTGGTGTATGATGTTGGTTTGTAAACTTTAGTTAAATGTTAGTGTTGAAAATTAGTTAAATGTTAATTAGATCTTGGTTTTCTTTATTTTATAGATAGATAGCAGTAGTGAGAATGTGAGTGCTATCGCTAATAATGAAATCCCTTCTCCTCTTTCTCCTCCTCCTCCTAATACAAGCCAAACTACAAACCATGTACCACCTCTACCTCCTAAGTCTAAAAGAAAGAGACCTAATAAATCAACTTCTTCTGTGTGGGATTATTTCACAAAAATGGTAGCAAGTGATAACGATGAAGGTAGGTGCAAGTAATTATTGTGGCAAGGATTATGCATGTGATAGTAATAGTTGTGGAACTAGCACTTTGTGAAAACATTTAAGAAATTAATGTAAAAGGTAACCATATAGAGAAGAGAATAAAGGACATACCACTTTAACTACTATACCTACAAATGATGGGAAGGAAGCCAATACTAATAATTTTGTGACCACATTGTTTAGCCAATCAGCATGTAGACTAGCATGTGCTAAGATGATAATTATGAACAAGCTTTCATTCAGTTTGTTCATAGTGGTGTAGAACAAAATATATAAAATGTAGTTGGATTGACTCTTGATCACTTCTTTGGTAGAGCATTGAAGACCTAAGACTCACACCTTTCATATGGCTTATGGAGAATGCACGATCACATTACAGGATGATGCAATCTAGTTGGGGTTACAAGTGGAGGATGAGCCTGTTGTAGGATCATTAACTTATAACTGGATGTCACACTCGAAACCGTACTGCGACGAAAATGCCAAAGTAGTAGGAATAGGATGTGAGTCTGTTACATCTTTGAAATTTTCTTATCGCATAATACTATTATCAATTCCTTTTATATATCAACAAAACTCAAAACATAATGATGGTCAACCTAAACGCCAAGTACAATAAATACCTACCAAAATGTTTATTAATAATAGGTGTTTGATACATAATTACAACACTTTGACCAAACAACTAATGCTTAACAATTTTCAATGTGTCTGGAGTCATTTCGCCGCAAATCCTTCAACCTTCTTCTCTACTTGGCCTAAACGTCTGATCCTAGAAGATGAATTTTTGAAAGAATGTCTAAAAGACTTAGTGAGGTTTTATGAAATCCTTTTTGCAATACCTTTTCATAAACATCATTTCACATAAATAACATCAAATCATTTCATCTCGCATAAACCTTTCTTTATGTACAAACATATTCATAACATAACAATTTCACATAAACACACATTAGTTAACATTCATTCCTTTCACCAAGGATCTTGAATCATTCTCTATGCTTTAGTCTCATTACCTCGTGATTTGACTACTGAGTCAACAACATCTAAGAACATACAGATTCGTCCCTATTGCTCAAACCGCTAAGCTTTATACGCTCATTTAACGCATAAATCAGCTTCTTATCACCATGTGGTCCATACAACCCATAGTGGCCTTGACTCTTTATGTGCACATAAAAGCTAATATCATCTTAAGGAATCAATGAATGGTTTGAAAACTATTTCATAGCATGAAAATCGTAATCATCAAATCAAGTTTTAACATGATTTTTATAATGTTAGAACACATATAAACTTTTCATAGAAATCTCTTTTTGAAACACTTTCTCATTTGACATCATCTTTCAAAATAGTAAAACGGAACCACAAAACATTTAAGAAGAAAACCACTCACCACACTTTAAAAAAAATTCTCCTCTTCCTTCTCTTCTTGTGGAGAGGGAAGAGACATTTTCTTAATCTTACATGCTAACCTCTATCAAATCAGATTTGGCATTTTCTTAGCCAGACCTTACTTCTCGCCTAATCCCAAACCGCAAATAACTACCATAACACTTCTCGCGAATAACCTTATCGCATAGTTATATTTTTACAAGAAATCTTCCTAGCGAACTAACCAACTTTTTCATCGTGAAACTCTTGGTTCTGATCGTAGAGACTACCCAAACACCTTGTCGTTTTAATAAAAAAACCTTACGCGAACTTTCTTCTAAAGACTTATAGATTCTATTGCAAACCCTTCTTTTCTCAAAACTTCCTCGTGAATTAACTTCTTAATCACAAAACTTATTCTAACAATAAAAGGTTTTATCGCTTAATCCTTTCCATGGATATATTCAAATGTCAATTTCTCGAATTAAAAATAGGTCTCACACTAAAAGCAAGTTTGCGAAGATTTATTGGAAGTTTTACCGCCTGACATGAAAGGTCATTGGTTGAGTCTTCCATGATTGGTAGAACAATTCACAGAATTGCCATCAAATGCTGATGTTGTGAGCGTTTAGAGATAAGCTCATGCATACATTATGTAGCTAATTGGAGGCTTTCTATTTGTTGATAAATCAAACACTCTGGTCCACCAGTATATGTTTCATTCACTTTTAAGTAATTTTAACCAGGTTGGTACGTATGTTTGAAGATATGCATGCCTTGCATGGTTGTATAGAAAATTGTACATGTCGAGCCAATAATGCACAGTCTTTAGAGATTGCAAGCCCATTACTGTTGCTACAAGTATGGGCATATGACAGATTCTCTATTGTGGCACCACAAGTAGCACTACAAACTCTAGGTGTCGGCCTTTGAGTTTCAGGTATTATTTTATGTATATATTGTTTTTTTAATAAAATTTGCACTATCTATAACTATTTATTAATTTCTTTCACACATTAGTTATTGGAGCGGTGTTTTACCTTCATCAGAACAATAATCATCTGTAAATATGTTGTTGACGTACCGAATGATATTTGATTGGTTGATACACTCTTAAGTAATACAATATTATACGAATGTTGTCTAGATATGGTTTTGTTGCCTACTTATGTTTGTTTTTTTAACAGATTAATTGGACACCATACACGTCCGACATTATGGCATTGCTTCTTGATTTATGTCATAGTGGCCAGTTGGTGTGGACAAATTATGTGAGTCCTATGATTTGCTTTAATATCGTTTAAAAGCATCAACCAAACCATGTATTTCGATAGTTTGGTATGTTGTAAATGCCACTAGATTTTAGCTTCTCAGACCCAACCTTGCACCAATTAGATTTAAGAGGCCAGTGTTGGGATTATATCCTAAAACTCGTAGATTGTAAATATAATCCATTGACCGTTATTAATAAAATGTTATTATTATAATTTCAATAAATGTTATTGATTATATTATTAGTTTTATCTTAAACTAACATCCTAAGTTGTTTGATGATTCTTGAACAGTATGTAGAGACATACTAGGATCAATGTTGTAGATAAGCTAAAAGGGTCTATAGTATATGGATAAGGCTACACTATGGATATGACTCACTTTGTATTTGTTACAAACGCAATGATCCAATGCGTTCTTGTAGGTGACATGCGAGTGAGGATATCCTATGCAATGAGTTTGCATGAGACCCGACCATGAAATAGTAACCACTAGATGTAACTCCATTAACTATTTAGGTTTCTATTTCACTAGGATGACCTAGATAACTTAGTCATAATCTTTAGTGTATTATGAACTTTTGTTCACGAGGGATTGTCCTTTGATTTGTACAAATGGGAGTGACAAGATCACCGACTCAATATGATTATTTTTTTTGGGACAAGATCGAGTGGAGAGCTGGGAACATAATTACACAAGATGGAATTCACTCTTTTCCTACTTTAGGGTAAGTAGATGAGTGTTCCCTTAAATTGTGTCTTAGGAACTTGAACAAGGAGCCTTATCCTCTTTGTGGCACAAGAGGAGTATCTATTTATTGGTTGGACCATAAAAAAGGTTGTTAATTAGAGGAGCACTAGTATTTAAGGACTAGAGGTAACCTAGGGGTAAAATGGTAATTAACCAATTGGTGTTGCGAACACTCGTGAAGGATTAACTTACTGTTATTGGTCTATTTCTGTGGACACATAAATATATCTACAGTGAGAAGAGTTCAGTTGTGAGTCTTTAGTGAAGTGTATACACAGTAAACGAATATTGATTAATGTGGTTAATAAGTTTAACCAATTAATCTCATATCATTGTAGCTTCTGATTTGTAGGTCCATTACGTCCCCTTCCTAGCTTATAAAGGATATGAAATTTATTTATATTGGTTGTAATTTGAAATGCTCAAACTAACTTTGGAATTAGTATAATGTATGGTGATAATAATAATATAAAGTTTATATTTTAATCAAAATTTATTATATAAATTTAATTTTGGATATGATTCAAAATTAATTTATGAGAGATAAAATATTTGAATGAGTTCAAATATTAATTTAATGTGGATTGGATTCATATTAAAATTATTGATTATGAGAGAAATTTATATTTCAATATGATTCCAATTTAATTTAAGTTAAATATAAGATATTTAATTTAGTTATTAATTAATTTGAGAATTAATTAATAGTTTAGTTTAATATAATTTAATTAAATTTGATTTAATTATTTTAATATAAAACTATAAGATATTGAAAAGATATTTAGTAAGTAAGATTTAAATGAAATATTAATTAAATATGGTTTAATTAATTATTAACTAATTGAGTAATGGTTAATTAATTCATTAATCAATTAGTTGGTTTGAATTTTCTATTGATTTAATACTTTTTAAATTAATAGAATCTCTGTCCTACTACATGATGGAAAGAGAGTTATCAATATACAGAAGAAAATAGTTTTTCTTCAACTGATGATTTTGCTTTTCTGCAAAATAGTTCTCTCTAAAAAAACTTTTTCCATCCCAATTAGTTTCCACAAACCAATCTTATCCAAGAAGTTAGGAAATGTCTCTGACGGGTGGTGTCCCAATTCGCTGGATTGAAGATTTAGAGACGTCAACAAGAGTAAGTTCTCAATATCTTTTAATTTAAAAGCATGTTCCCATGTAGTGGTATTTTGGGATTCCCAAATTAAATTAAGGAATGGTTTTGTAAAATCTTCTGCTACCAAGAGCTTTTATCCCCTCAGTAATTTATGCAACGTAACACACGAACCGACAGTATCAATAGATAACTATTTTCCTGATACGCATTGATTACCAGATGCTTCATCACACTTGATGGCGCTTACTATTATTGCATGGTAAAAATTTTAATATGATTTGTTTTATAAATTTAATACAAGTATGCACATTTCTTAATTATATTATTTGCAATTGTTTAGAATAATTTTGTTGAAGATGTACATGCTTACTTTATGGAACTCAATAATTTTGAACTCACAAGATTTGAACTCAATGTGTGACTAAATCATGAAAAATATAACGAATTATTCAACAGATCCAACGATTCAATGTTGCCAACACAGATTGTATACGCATTCAACGTAGACAATAATGATAACGCGATGATGTCGTAGAGGGAGATGAAAAACATCCTTAGTTTGTAATCAAAATTTTAATTCTTCTAAATTTTAATTTTTGATTTATACCAAAATCATGGTCATATAATTCACTGATTCCAAGTTTCATGACACATCCTTCAACTACATCAAGTTGTCATTATGGTTCAAAATTTAGACCATAATTTTTTTTTAATTAATTACTTTAAATTATCATTATGATTTCAAAAGTTAGTAATGAAGTGAATTAGATGGAGAGGAAATTTTAAATGTTTGTGTTAAAATGGAAAATATGTAGAGAAAACTGTAATGAACTTAAACATTGTAAATGATCCTAATATCATAATAATTTTGTATCGATTAAAACAAAAATAAGGGATTGATTAATTAAGTTTTTAGTAATTTAAACCATAAGAATCATAATAAGGGCTTGATTAATTAATTAATTAAATGTCTAAGTTTTTTAAAAATACGATAGTTTTTTATATGAAATTAAAACATAACAATCATAATACGGGTTTGAACATTAATTTTTTTTCTTATGACATGTTTGATTGATTACGTTTTTCAGAAATTAAATCATAATTTGATTAATTAACAGATTGATTAATTAAATTTTAATAAATTAAACCATAATAATCATAAGAGGCTTGATTGATCTAACTAATTAAATGTCTAGGCTTTTTAAAATAGGATAGTTTTTTTTAAGAAATTAAAACATAATAATCAAAATAAAGGTTGGAATATTAAGTTTTTTTTTTCAATTATATATTTTGTAAGGGTTATATTTTTAAGAAATTAAACAATAATTTTTTTTTTAAAGATAATCCAGTCACGTTCCACTTGGGTCAAACTGGTTAATGTGGGCTGACGTGTATTACTGGAAGTCGTGTACCTGGTAAATGACTTTCTTCAATTTTCAAAATCACCCTATTTTTTACAATAGTTTGCCAATCCATCCTATTTTTATCATTTTTTTTTTCAAAAAAACACTATATTTTTTTTTAAATAAACCCAATGTCTATCAAGAAGTTATAAAAACTTACAATACACACCGATAGACATTGATGCTGATAGACATTCATAGGAGTCTATGACTATTTATATCATTGATCGAATATAAAATTTTACTATATTTTGTAAATATTTTTAACAAAAATTTTGTGATTTACCATCATTATTTTGCATATAATTTTCAGTCTATTAAAAAAAAGCTATTAAGAAATGGGGCATTTTTAAAAATAGCAAAATAAATTAAAATATTTACAAACTATAGTAAAATTTTGAATTCTAGCAATGATAGAAACTGATAGACTTATCTCACTATCTATCAATGTCGCAGATAAGGATAACAATGTCTATAAATATTTATTATTGATAAAATCTAAAAAAATTACTATTTGTTGTAAATATTTTGTTAAATTTGCCATTTTTGATAATTTTCTTTAAGAAATATAGAAAATGGTAGGATTATTAAATAAATGGATAGGTTAACCTATATCTTTGGTAGAAAATTACCTTCCACTGATACCACATGAATAAGATAAGAAATAATTAAGATATTATTTAAAACAACAACATAAATAAAAAAATAAAAGAAGTTACAAGAAATAAAAAAGTATTACAAATATTAATATAATAATGTAGATGTTCATTAGTGTGTTTAGCTAGTAGCCATATAGCAACATATCTTCCTATCAACCATCCAACACTCATGTCATGTGTCTATAAGAGACTCACTCTTAGTGGTTATGTAACCCATCTCATGTGTAACACCCCGAGTGCTAAGGTAATTGATTTTTAATCGAATTACTTTATATTTTTTTTTTTAAGATTTTAAATGTTTGTTGGGCACAATTTATTTCTTTTAGCTTGGAAGAGAACCTTTTAATAGGTGAAAAAGAAAAGAAGAGGAAAGGAAAAATATTGGGGATTAATAATAATGAAAATATATTATTATTATTAATTATTATTTTGTTTTAAAAAAAAGGAAAAAGAAATTGAAATTTCTTTTCTCTTCTTCTTCCTCGCACAGTCGACACCCCCCCTTCGAATTTTCTCTTCCTCTTCTGCTCAATCGCCGCACCATCTCCCCTCTCCTTGCTGCCGTCCGACGATGTCCTGACCAAAGAGACCTGGTCGTCGTCGTCCAGATCCGACCACCCATCTCCAGCCACATCCGTCCCTTTAACGCGAAGCACGCCGTGAACCTCCACCATTCCACCTTCCTCCATCCGTTCAGGTGCTGTCAGTCGACGAAGAAGTCTTCGTTCGTCGCCTTCAGGTAGCCACACCGCCCGAAGATCCGTCGTGACCTCTGCCGCATCGGTCTCCATTTGTGAAGCCAGCCGCCATAATTCGTTCTGCTCAACGCCGCCACCATTGTACCTGAACTCCTCTTCTCTAAAGCAAGCTGTTAGATCTATCTTGTACGGTTTATTTTGTTAGGTTCGATCGTTGTTGCCGATTTGTTGAAAATTTGTTTGGTAAGGATGAAATTGTTGGATAATTGTAAGGTTGTACATTGTAAATACTATGAGATGGATGTTGTTAATGAGTCGAATTAGTGTTTATTCTTGAAGGCGATATCGACGTTTCGACGTTAGGATCCTTGGGTGTTGGCAATAAGCTTCATTGGAGCTAGATCCCCATCTCCTTAGGTAAGTTCATGGTTATCATAGTTTTATGATTTGAATGAAGAAGCGAACTTGGGAAAAATACTGAGTTTTATCATTATGTTTAGGTTCGTTTTCGTGAGCGCTAGTTTGATTAAGGTGCTTAGAGTAAAGTGAGGTAAGGGGCATTCTACTAGACTCACTTGTAGCCTCGAATGTGATGAATTGTGATGTTATATCTGAATTAAGAAAGGATGATGGTTGTGATTTATACCTTTGAATGTATACTTATTGTTTATTTTATATTGTGTTCGACTGAGAAAATATATATCTATGTATGGACGAATGTGAACTGGCACTTGGGTGCATTGTTGTGTGTGACTGATTATGTATTTATACACATATGATTGATGAATGACTGAAACTTGATGATGATGCTTATAGGGAGTAAGTTTGAAAAGATGGATTTCTTGTCTTGACTGAGTGTATGAAACTGTATTAAGGATGTGTTCTTGGAACTGAGGAGACTGTGTGGTTGTACTCTAGTAGACTGTGGAGAAAATAATGGTTACGTGATATGTTATTGACTGGTTGTGGGCTGATTTAGAGTAAGTTGATTGCTAGGAGTTAAGTAGAGACTATGCGATGAGGTTATGAGAATAAATTGTAATTGACTGTTAAGATGCAAAGATTGGA
>JBBPDI010047156.1:0-20897 GCA_037974545.1 Cucumis variabilis
TGCAAAGTAAATAAAAATTCCATTTCAAGTACATAATATACTATAATATTCTTAATATACCTTAATAATTTTTCAAAGAACGAATTACACAGTTTTTACTGATACGACATGACACTGCCAAAATATGAAATTTTTACTCATTTGGTTGTGACGAAACCATAATTTGTGCAAAGACACACTTAAGTTAGGGAAAAATTTTGAATTTGGTATTAGAACATTCTAATGTCTACAATATACAAAATATTCCTTACACAGAAGATGAAAAAAGGACATTGTTGGTTGATTTGCCAAGAAAGAAGAGGAATATTTGGAAGTTTTGTCAACAAGGAAAGTTTTACGCAATTTTGAAAATAAAATTGTTCTCCATTTTTCTTATGCATGATGCTCCACTTTCCTTTATTTCTTTTTTTATTTTTCTCTAACATTAACATTAAAGGTGGGTAGTTTGGTCCCTTGGGGAGCACTAGTGTTGTTTGTGAAGAAGAAAGATGGGTCGATGCGTCTTTGCATTGACTATGGAGAGCTTAATAAGGTGACGGTTAAGAAAAAATATCCATTGCCCAGAATTGATGAATTGTTTGATCAGCTGTAAGGAGCCAATGTGTTCTCTAAAATCGATTTATGTTCAGGATATCATCCGTTGAGGATTAGGGACAGTGATATTCCCAAGATTGAGTTTTGTTCCTAATATGGACATTATGAGTTTATTGTGATGTCCTTTGGCTTGACAAATGCTCCTACTGCATTTATGGAGTTGATGAACAAGATGTTTAAGGATTTCTTAGACACTTTTGTGATAGTTTTTATTGATGACATCTTGGTTTATTCCAAGACAGAGGTTGATCACGAGGAGCATTTGTCACCTCCAACTTTCAAATAAGTTTATAAGTTTAAATATTTGATTTCTAAAACCTTATTGCATATTTCCAACTTTCTTTCAAGAATTTTGAAGTTAAAGTTTTGGTTCTAAGTGAATATTTGTTTTTAGGAAAATTGCATTAGATGACAAAAACATTTAGAAAAAACAGTGCATGACACATCTTTTTTTGCATATTGCAAATATGACAAATACGCAAGTAATTAGTGATATCATACGACTATTAGATAGATATTAGAGGGCTATCAAAGGATTATCAGAGGGCTATCTGAGTGTTATCGACTTTTTAATTTTCTACTTTTGCAATTTTGAAAATGTAGTGACATAGACCCTATTATCATAAATTTTTTTGCTATTTTTCAAGTGCCTCATGTTTTTATTAATGTAATTAGGATAATTTGGCTATATGTTTGGAGTATATATTATTGTATTTATTCTTTCCTTATGTTGCATTATTTTGTGTATAATTATACTTCTATAAATTATTAATGAAATAAACAATTACTCAATAAGAAACTTACATGGTATTAAAGCTAAGTTTAACCTAGATACCAGCCACCGCCGCTCCTCTTGTCGCAAAGCTCGCCGACGTCACCTGAGTTTTTGTCCAGATTCGTCTTTATTCTTCACGCGTCTGTATCTCTGTTCTTCACATGTTCGCTCTTTTTTTCTTCGCCAATGTTTCTGTTAATCTCGTCGTCTCCTCTCTATTTGTAATGTTCAAATCCATTCATGTTGTTTAGATCCACGACGTTCAGGCTTTGTTTAGATCCACGAAGCTTCTCTCCATTTGATCGTTTAGATCCACGACTCTCCTCTCCTTTCGATCGTTCAAATCCACAAAGCTCTGTTCCATTCAGTTTAGATCTGACGACGACCAGACCTCTGGCCTGGTTCCACTCTGATGTTGACCTCTATGAGAAGCCAAGTTCCTCTCAAATTTGCCCCAATATTATTCTTGTATTTGATTTCTCTATTTTTGGTATTAGAAATTTATTTGGCACTGTGTTTTGGTCTCTATTTATGCCATTCTTTTGATTGAGAAGTTATTTGTTGGCTGTGTTTCTCAATAACATTTTCAGTTGGAGAAAAATGATGTAGCTCGTCCCATTAGCACCATTCTTGATGGGACAAATTATATTACTTGGGTCTACCAAATGAGGAGTTTTTTAATTGGTTGAAAGTTATGATGTATCCTTATTGGAAATGTCACCAAATCGGTCAAACCCAATCCTTCAGTGAAAAACATTAAGGACACCACTGAGAATGATAATACATACCCCTCTGATGTCACTGTTTAAGAGACCACTGCAGAAGACGACAAGTACATTGAAAAACTTGAGGACTAGGATATAAAAAATTATCAAATCATTACTTGGTTGGATAACAATTCAATTCTAGCGATTCATACATAATTTGATGCATTTGATACTGCAAAAGAACTTTGGGATTTTCTATCCACACGGTTTTAGTCTATTGGGCTTGCTCACTATTATCAATTACATTCTCGTCTTGTTTTTCTAAACCAGAAGGGAGGACAATCTGTGAATGAGTATCTTGCCACTCTTCAACCAATTTGGACTCAGTTAAACTAGGAAAAAGTTAGTCTTGACCATACTCGCCTCATCAAAGTCCTTATGAATCTTCACCTAGAGTATGAATCAGTTCGTGTTGCACTGTTACATCACAACCCTCTACCATCTCTCGATGCCACCGTTCAGGAAATATTATTTGAAGAAAAACGACTTGGCATTGTCTTTTCTCTACCCTCTGATGTCGCTCTTGTAACCACTCATCCACAATCTGCTAATGAGTCCACTTACTGCAAAAATTGTAAACTTAATGGTCATAAGTTTGTGAACCATCCTACTATTGAGTGTATGTATTATCACAAGCGAGGTCACATCTTGAAAGAAAACTGTCTAACTCGCTCACCCTATCCTCCTGGTCACTTACATAAACTCAAGTCTTCTCCTAAAACTGGTTCTCAATCTCTTGTTGCTGCTGCCACCCCATCTAATATGACCGTATCTCAAAACTTTGAGTTAAGTTATCTTCAAAACCTTTAGGTTATACAATCTCACGAGGACTGACAACTTTGTGAATTTCTTACATCTCGGGTATAAGGGGTTCTTTGCGTCATCAAACATAGTGTCAAAGGCATTGGATGCATTACAAGATTGTTCTTGAATGGATTGAACCATATTAACTATATTAAATAAATCGTCATTTTTATCAGTTTCATTCACTGTATTTTCCATCGTGGTTGTAACGTTATATATGTTCAATTCTTCACCATGCCAGAACCATACCTTTTAACTTTTATCAATTCCATTGACGTACAAATGATACTGAATTGTTGAGACATCATTAAGTAAACGACTGTCGCAATTCAAACACGGACATCTAATCGAATTAAAACCTTTGGCATTACTCAACCCAAATTTAATGAACATTTCGACTCCTAAATCATATTCTCTTGACATCCTATTTTTTTATCATCCATGACTTGTCCATTGTGTAGATGAATAAAAAATCAATCTTCTAAATTGGCCTCTTAATAAACCTGATTACAAAAGAGATATTAGGCAACAACTTTTAAAACTCAAACTTTGAAAACGGTACATAATCCTCAAAATATACATTATCATTCATTTTCTTATTTCATTTTCAAACTGTAAAGCCTTCAGTTTCCTTTTTTTTTTTTTAAATGTTGATTCTAATACCTTTTTGTAGGGCTTTCTGCTAATGTTTATTTAAAGTTAGCAAATAAACTAAAGGAATATTCCTTCCAACCAAGCAATCATTAAAGAGGTTTTCATATAGAAATAGATGTAATCAATGCACTTGATCATATACGTATTTTTGAAATTTAACCAAACTAAAACTGAGTCTTGTGAGTAGCCAAGGAAAAAGGTTGCATGTGAGTGGAAAAGATAAATATATTAAACACATTCTGGGAGAAAAATTATCACTTTTGTTCTTTATCTAAAATACCATTAACCATGTGATTTCAATCATGTTTACACAATTTAAGATTACCCATAAGGTGTTTTTTATAAGAAAAAAAACCCATGTAATGCTACTGTTTATAGAAAATTTGGCAAAAGCATATATATTAAGTACAAGACACATGGAGGTAAGACAGCTGTTTTAGAACACTTATAAGCATTGGGGATATCTATTTTTTAGTATATATATATATATAATCCAATCTTAGTAGGTTTTGGAGAGGACATAAATCAGAACAAATGTAAAGGCAACAATTTGTCTGTAAGTTGCTACAATTTTTGGTCCCTTCTATCAAAATTTAAACTAACAATCCCACTTGGATGAAGAAGAGAATAAGAATGTTGGGGAGAGGCTGCTGTATGGCTGGAGGTCCAAACAAATGGGTTTTGGTAGAATCTGTAATGTAAATCTATCAACTAACACTACCCCTTTCTAACACTGCAACCACATATCGACTATCAACGGCCTGTCATCGAGTAATGTTCTATACAATGCAACCCCAAAATCATTATCATTTTTCGTACTATTTCTTCTTCTTCTTCCTCAGTGTTGCCCCAACCAACACCCACTGTCTATATATATTCACTCCTAATCTACTTCACTCCTTCGTTATCTTTAGGAATAAGAATTCATTTCGCCCATTTCACCCAATATAGAAATAAATGTACATTTCACCTAAGAAAACAAACAATACAGATCCTAAATGTACATTTCACCCTACCTAAACAAACAATACAAAAACTAAATATACATTTCACCCATTATCATCCTAAACCCTAAACAAGACAAGAAAAAACTAAGAATTCATTCACCCATTCTCAAATAGTGATCTCTTACAGCTTCAAGTGTTAAATATTGTTTGCCCAAAGAATGGAATTCAGACAATAATTAAAATTGCACACATTACAAACATATTGACATGGAGTTGAGGGAAAGATTACAGAAAATAAGTTCACAGAGAGATAGAGAAATAGAAAAGGCAGAGACAACTTACCGATGGAGGAGGTGACGGATGCGGATTGAATGTTCAAGAGAATGCGGTGGATTGGAAATTACATCCACAGTCGAATTGAACAGAACAGGGTAGAGGAGGTACTAGCAGCGTTGGAGTGGGGAGATGGACAAGAGGGGGCAGTGGCGGTGACGAACCTGTCGTCGTTCGGAGAAGGCCTTCAAAGAATTTGGAGATTGGAAAGCGGAAGGGGTGGTGGAGTGAAGACACGGGCGTGCGAATGGAATGAGGGTGGAGTGGAGAGACGGTCGAAGGGAAGAAGTTAATCCCTAAAAAATTAATTATTTTTCATATATTAAATATATTAATTCATTATTATTTTATTTATATTCAATGACATCAAATAACTGTCACAAAAAATAATGTATTAAAATCCTGCTTTTTCCCGCCAAAAACGTATTTTTTCCATTTCATGACAGTTTTTTTTTCTCCCTATGTTTTGTGATATAAATAAATGTCATAGTAGAGGATTTTTTTGTAGTGAATGAGTGGTGTTTTGTGACTTGTGGTCGAGTTAAAACACCTCTTATATCTAATTGGTCAATTATTTGAGTCGTATGTTTCTTCGGTGTATTTATAAATAGGAACTTTTGCAAAAATAACAAAAAGAAAAAAGTATGACAATAGAGCACATATCACAATATTTTTTAAATTTGTAAAAGTGACAAATTTAAAAGTGATCATTCTCTAATAACCTTATGATTACTATCTGATAGCCCTCCGATAGCTCTATATGATTACTGTCTTATAGCCATCAGATAACACTAATTTTGTCATATTCATAATATGCAAAAAATTGATGCCATGAACTGTTTTATTCTAAATTTTTTGTCATTTGATGCAATTTTCCTATAAATAATCCTTTACCAAACAACAAGCCCAACCATAAAACATATTTGGGTTTAGTTGATTATCTCTATTCATATGTCACATCACTTATATAAGTAAAATCGTAATGTGCAATATATATAATTATACTTTATAATTTTTAAATATTGAATTAAAATTAGCGACTCTGTTTTATTTATTTTGAAAATTAATCTTTTATGAAGTGTTTGAAAAATTAATTTTAAACACGTCATTAAAAAATTAATGACATTAAATAAAATAGAAATAAATACAAGTAAAAAATGGTACTTCTTGCAAATGTAGCTCATGGATTAGAACTTCTAAACCTTATTGTTCAAATGCTATCAACGAAACATGGCTTCTGTGTGGCGGTCGAAACATCTGGTCTACTCTGCTTCTAATATAATTGATAAAATCTAAGTTCCTCGTAAGTATATATGCATCTTTGAGTTTATAGAGAGTAAGTGTCATGCTAAGACTAAATAATATGATTAAAAAAATTTAAAGGAAATGAAGTGTTAATATACCAACACCAGATTCCTGCCTGCCAATTAAACCATAAACAAATCTCGAATCATCAAGTCCTCAATACACAATTTCAAGATTTACTAAGTAAAAAAAAAAAAATTTAGAGGCAAAAATGAGAACAATGTAATAGTTGAATTCCTCAAACATTCAAGAAAAATAATATAGGAACTAGACAAATAGAGGTTCAAAAATGAGAACAATGTAATAGTTGAATTCCTTAAACATTCAAGGAAAAGAATATAGGAACAAGACAAATAGAGGTTCAAAGACGACATACATACGAGACATAGTCGAGCATTTCAATAAAAATTAGCAAGCGTATGGTATGTTTTTTAAACGAGAAATAGAAAAAAAATGACACAAGTGCTTAAAAGATACACAAACTCCTAAAAATTACTTTAAAAAAAGAATTAGGAAAGAAGAGTAAAGACATTTAGGGATAGCTACATAAAGCTAAATGAATGTGTAACTCCAAACTAATTAAGTTTCAAGTCAACAAAATCAAGTAGTGGAGGGACAAATGGAGTTGTCGGCGTCGAATCAGTGGGCAACGTGTGAATGAGGGAGATTTCAGGGCTTGAATCAGTCTGGTTAGGAGAATGACAAAGATGTCGAGGTTGTGCATCAGGATCAAAAGTTTGGGTGTTGGTTGTTTGATGCAAATGGGAGACGGAGGAGACAAGCAACCACGTTAAGATGGGAGAGGAAGTCTAACGTGCGAATAGGATATTGAGGGTTTTCGTGGAGAGAAAGGGGGAGATGAAAAAAGGGAAATAAATTTATTTATTGAAAAGAGGGAATTTTTATACTTTTTATACTGATCATAAAAATGTTAACTATACTTGATGTTTTTTCCACATCAAGTATTATCTCCACTATTTTTTACGCGAAAAAACTTTCAAGTAAAAGCTAATGTAGAATAGTTCAAAAAATTTCGTGAAAATTTTGCTTTTTTAAAACTATACTTGATTTTTTTTTTGCGTCAAGTAATTGTTCAATATGCTTGACGCGAATAAAAAGTAAGTAAAAGCTAACGTAAAATAATCCAAAAATTTTTGTGAAAATTTCGCTTTTTTAAAACTATAGTTGATACCTTTTTCTTTAAAATGGTCAATACTTGACATTTTTGGAATAAAAACGTCAAGTATGTAAAAGTTACTAGTGTCAATTAATTGTAGTAATGTTGATGTTGAGACAACCTTTCTTCATGGCTATCTTGATGAAACCATATACATGGAACAACCCAAAGGATTTGAGGTTCAAGGAAAGAAAGATCTACTGCTTACTAAAGAAGTCAATCTATGTGTTGAAACAATCACCTAGGTGTTGTATAGAAGATTTAATCTTTATAGCTTGTTTGGGTTTTCAAAGAAAGATCTACTTCTTACTTTATGTTTATGGCATGCTCCTTGTCAGAAGCTCTAAAAATGACTTGGTTCATGTCAAAGATTTTTTTAGTAAAGAATTTGAACATGAAAGACTTGAGGGAATCAAGAAAGATCCTAGGGATTGACATCATTAGAGATAGAGACCAATCTATACTAACTATTAGTGAATCAACCTATTGTGAAAAGGTAATCACGAGGTTTAACCTAACAAATACTACACCTGTAACTCTCCCTATTTCACACTTTAAACTATCAACTGCATATTCTCCTAATGAAACTGATATTGAACACAAACAACAAATGGAGAATGTTCCCAAGCTGTAGGAAGTCTAATGTACCTAATGATCTCTGCAAGACATGACTTGTTCTATTCAGCAAGCCTAGTTAGTAGATACATGGCTAATCTAACAAAGAGGCATTAGGAAGCAACCAAATGGATACTAAGATATCTAATATGGTCTAAGTAATCCAAACTAATCTACCAAAAAGCCACAGAATCATACCTAAAACTAATTGGCTATGTGGATTTTGACTTTGACGGTGACAGTGATAAGAGAAGAAGCCTAATAGGGTAATAAAAGAATGACTGTTGTTTAAAGGATTAATGATGGATTTTTTAATCAAACAATCAATTATAAAATTTTCTGTGATAACCAAAGCACCATACATCTATCCAAAAGTCCACAATTCCATGACAGAGCAAAACATATAGACATAAAATTTAATTTCATCTGTGGAAAAATTGAAGTAGGAGAAATTGAAGTTTTGAAGGTTCATACCTCTGAAAACGTTGCCGACATGCTCACCAAGTCTATTATGAAGATGAAGCTCTAAAATAGTTTTGAGCTGGTAGTCTTTGACTTACCTAAAAAAGGATGATGAAACTCAGAAAATGGAGGATCACTAAACCTAGAAATGTTGGATTCAAGGTGGAGATTTATAACGGTTGAATTTCAACATAAGAAGTTTTTTCTTCTGTTATTTACTTTTGCGTGTAAGCACCTCTATATAAAGGTGGCAATTTATTGAGATGGTATTTTATGGTTTTTTGGGTTTGGGTAAAAATTTGGTTTCTAAATTTGAAAATTGTGTAATCAAAGTCCTCGGCCTTTACAAAATGTTCCATTTTTGACCCTCTGTTGATGGCATTGTTGCCTAAAAAAATTAAAATTAACAATGATAACAACAATAAAGCTTATTAAAAAAATACAAAAATATCCCTCTTCTCATCCTTTCTCACAAAAATGGGTAGTGTTTTGTGGCTCGTGGTCGGGTTAAAACACCTCATATATCTAATTGGTCAATTATTTGAGTCGTATGTTTCTTCAGTGTATTTATAAATGAGGGGCTTTTGCAAAAATAACAACAACAAAAAAAAAAACTATGACAATAGAGCCCATGTCACAATATTTTTTAAATTTGCAAAAGTGACAAATTTAAAAGTGATCATTCTCTAATAACCTTATGATTACTGTCTGATAGCCCTCCGATAGCCCTACAATTACCGTCTCATAGCCGTCAGATATCACTAATTTTATCATATTCACAATATGCAAAAAATTGATGCCATGAACTCTTTTATCCTAACTTTTTTGTCATCTGATGCAATTTTTCTATAAATAACCCTTTACCAAACAACAAACCCAATCATAAAACATATATTTGGGTTCAGTTGATTATCATTACTAATATGGCATATCATTTATATAAATAAAATTGTAATTTATAATATATATAATTATATTTTTATAATTTTTAAATATTGAATTAAAATTATCAACTCTATTTATTTATTTTGAAATCTCATCTTTTATGAAGTGTCAAGAAATTAACGTCATTAAAAAAATAATGATATTAAATAAAATAGAAATAAATACAAGTACAAAATGGTACTTCTTGCACGCGGCTCAAGTATTAGAACTTCTGAACCTTATTGCTCAAATGCTACCAACGAAACGTGGCTTCTCTGTGGTGGCCAAAACGTCCGATCTACTCCGCTTCTAATATAATTGATAAAATCTAAATTCCAGGTAAGTATATATGCATCTTTGAGTTCATAGAGAGCAAGTAATATGTCATGCTAAGGCTAAACAATATGATCAGAAAAATTGGAAGGAAATGAAGTGTTAATATACCAACACCAGATAATTGCTTGCCAATTGAACCATAAACTAATCCCAAAAAACATCAAGACCTTGATACACAATTTCAGGATTTACTAAGTAAAAAAAAACATCTTAGAGGAAAAAATGAGAACAATGCAATAGTTGAATTCCTTAAACATTCAAGGAAAACGATATAGGAACTAGACAATAGAGGTTCATAGATGACATACATACGAGACAAGGTTTAGCATTTGAATTAAAAATTAGTAAATGTATAGTATGTTTTTTGAACGAGAAATTAAAAAAAAAATGAGACAAGTGCTTAAAAGATAGACATACTTCTAAAAAAGTACTTTAAGAAATACAGAATTAGGAAGGAAAAATAAAGGCATTTAGGGATACAGGCAGAAAGCTGAATGAATGTGCAAGCCCAAACTATTAAGTTTTGAGTCATCAGAATCAAGTAGTGGAGGTACGAATGGAGTCATTGGCGTTCGAGATGTTCATTGACATCAAATTAGTTGGTAACGTGCACGAATGAAGGAAACATCATTGCTTGAATCGAATTGGTTGGGTGAATGACAGAGACGTCGAGGTTGTGCATCAGGATCAGAAGCTTGGTTGTTGGTTGTTCACTGCAAATGAAAGACGGAGGACACGAGTGACCACGTTAAGATGGGAGAGAAAGTCTAACGCGCGAATGAGATATTGAGGGTTTTCATGGAGAGAAAGGGAGAGATGAAAGGAGGAAAATAAATTTATTTATTGAAAAGAGGGATTTTTTTATACTTTTTTATACTTAACATAAAAATGTTAACTATACTTGAGGTTTTCTCCACCTCAAGTAAGTGTTAACTATACTTGATGCAAAAAAACCGTCAAGTAAAAGCTAACGTAGAATAGTTAAAAAAAATCATGAAAAACTAACATAAAATAGTCCATAAAATTTCGAGAAAACTCCGTTTTTTTAAAACTATAGTTGTGTGATTTGTTGTTGGCTTAATGCATCTTTCACATCTAATTGGTCAATTATGTGAGTAGAATGTTTTTTCAATTTATACGTAAATAACCATTTATTGAACAACAAACCCAACTATTAAAGTTGACTATGGTTAATCATATGACATATTATTTATATAAGTAAAATTGTAATGTGTAGTATATATATATAAGGTTAACTTTTAAAATATAACAAACCGACAAAACATTTACGGTCTGTATAATAAAATGAAAAAATCCATGAAACTAGCAATTTTTTTAAATATTTCATGTTTACTCTTCCTTTACATTGACTATCTTCTCTTTCTCTTTTGAGAAATTTTTCTTTTCATGTCTTTTTCTCTTTTTCTGCAGTTATTCTTCTATTGTTTTTCAAACTATTATTTGGTTCAAGATCGTGTACTAAATATAAGAGATCTATTTTTTTTTTTCAAACTTTTATTTGGTTCAAAATCGTGTACCAAATATAAAAAATCTATTTTTTTTTCAAACTGTTATTTGGTTTTTTCAAATATAAAAGATCGTGAAAAAAATTGGTGGGATATTGGATAGCCAAATCTAAACAACCGTGCCAAAAAATGGACAAATCTAAATGATCGTGTATAAATAATCTTAAAATAATAGTTTAGATTTAGGTAGCCAAATTTAAACAGTTAAATCTAAACGATCGTCTTATGATCGTGTACGAAATATAAATGATCGTTTTCCAAATATAAATGAACATTTTTCCAATAGAAAAGATCATTTTCTAAATATAAATGATCGTTTTCCAAATATAAACGTACATGTACAAAAAATTCTTTAAAAAAAATCGTTGAGACTACCCAAATTTAAACGATCAAATCTACACGATTGTGTACAAAAAATTCTTGAAAAAAAATCTTTTAGATCTGGCTCCAAATATAAACAATGAAATCTAAACAATCGTGTAGGAAAGAATAGCCAAATCTAAATGATTGCTTCCCAAATAGATTACGTGCGCAAGATGCCAATTAACCATGTAGTATTTTTGGTATTTTTTATTGTGGGTCAGTGGACTTTTTCTATTTTTGAAATTGTTCTATACAATGTAAATAGTTTGTCGCTTTGTTATATTTTTTAAAAGATCGCTATATGTAATTATATTTAATAATTATTAAACATTGAATTAAAATTAACAGCTGTATTTTATTTATTTTTAAAATTAATCTTTTATGAAATGTTAAGAAATTAATTTTAAACCCATCATTAAAGAAAAATAACGACATTAAATAAATCAGAAAATACTACAAGTACAAAATGGCAAGATTAGGGTTGGTTTAGCTAGGTTGGGGTGACCCTGGTAAGATTCACCCCAGATAACCTTTTAAGTAGAATCTAACAAAATGGAAATTGGAACTTCAACTTCATGATTGAACCTATTCTAAGTCTCCCCAAGATCTTCACCACACATCTTTACAACCTGTTTAAACATCCTATTTGCCCTCTCCTAACAAATAATAATTATAATAAGCAATCTTTACAAATATAGCAAAATGAAGTAAATTTATACAAATATAGGGAAATGAAGTAATTTATTAATAAATATATCAAAAAATTTACATTCTGTATGTTAATCACCATTTCGTTAGAATTAAAATTTTAAAAATTTTATAATTTTATCGGCATATGTTTGGAATAACTGATTTGAGCAATATTTTTGAAACCTAGAAATTAAATAAAAGTTAAAGTTTGGATTTTGTTGGAGAGTTGAGTTGTTGGCTCTATATTGTTTCAGACGGTGATTCTTGCAATATCTGAAGTAAGATCTTAACAACCACTTTTGATATTATAAGGTGTTTTTGTATAATATTTTTCTTATGTTGAAATATGGGGCATTTTTATAAATAGAAAAATAAATTAAAATATTTAAAAGATATAACAAAATTTTGGATCCTATCAATGATAGAAATGGATAAACTTCTACTATTGTCTATCAATGCCACTGGTAAAACATATCAATGTTTATCTATATCTATTATTGATAGAATCTGAAAATTTTGCTATATGTTGTAAATATTTTATCAAATTTGCTATTTTTGACAATTCTTCCATTTTCATTGGATATTTTCCTCTATTGAAGTAGGAGTCTATTTTCTTGCCTTTCTATTCCAAATAGGAGCCTATTTTCCTTCTTGGATTCAAGTATTAAAGTTGTATATTAAGTCCTTTTTGGGGTTGTCACATAAGATTATTGAACAATATAATGATTGTAATATGACTGATTTAATTAATAACACTTGTTGAGATTTAGTAAGCTTATCACATGCATGTGATTTGCAAGTGATTTCATGCATTCAAGAAACCTAACACATTAATAGTTAATGGAATACTAAGTGTTGAGAAACAAAAGAAATCTCATGACATGCATTCTTACATGTAGTTCGCTTGATAAAATGGTTTATTACAAATGGGAGAAAAGAAAACTCTTGGATTCTTTTTTGATGAGATTTGATTTTGCAATTAGGAATTGCCAAAAAATCCAAAAACTCTTTTCTCCACAAAAATCTCCAAGTTAAGTTCCACCTTAAAATTTCACCTCTCTCCCTAATTCCTTCATCAGACGGACTCCACAATTCATTCTAAGTCTAGAGAATAGCGGGTCAACACTAGTGGTAGTTCCGACTTCAAGTTCACGAGGAGATTGCAAATAATTCATGGTGAGATCATGAAGAGTTCGTGAGGTGATTACAAGAAAAGAAAAGCATCAAAGGTGAGTTTTTCTTTTAACCCTATCTTTGTTTCAATTAGAATTGTAATGCATGTTAATTATTAAGTGTTTAGTTGTTATTAGAGTAAAGTTTGATCTTATTTCGCTGCGCATGCTTCTGTTTTTCATCATGTGGTATCAGAGCATGCTTAATTTTACTCAATTGAATATGGTGAGTTTTTCAATTTATTAGATAAATTTTGTGTTGAACTAAAATGAATATACTATGATTTTGGCAGAAGAAATTAAGCTTGTTGTTCATAATAATTCTTGTAATTAGCCTAGTGTGTTGCTTAATTTATTATTGCAAAAGGTCTATAATTTTTATAGAGTTATTAGAGTTGAAATTATGATGTAATTTCATCAATCGGGTAAGAAAAAATCTGAAAATTTGAAGAAAAGAAGAGGACAGACCCGAAAAACCTATACAAACCTGAGAACCCGAACGAAACCCTACCCAAAACCCACCTTGCAACCTACCTTCCATGTGGCGCAACGTCGCGTGCCCAGCATCCACCCGACCCCTGTTCTTTTGACTCATGTTCCGGTACACCTAACTCGGATTTGATCCAACCTCTTCTTCCCCACTACTTGCGCCACGCGTCTGGTCTTTCTATGCCCAGTTCTCGTTCCATGACCTGGTTTGACCCACCTGACTGACCCGCATGTTTGGCTGATGGTTTTGAGTTGGTTCACTCCTTGGGCCGGTTTAAGGTAGCTTTAGTGATTTTTCAGTCGGTTCGAGTTGTTCAGGAGCTCTAATGTATTTCACCAAATTATTAATGTAATAATTTAGTTCTTAGCTTAATTTATGAGCCAAAACCAGTCCATTTTAGGGTGTTTAATTAATTATACATCTGTTGTATATTTTAATTATTCTTTTAAATTGTATGTGCATAAAGTATGCCATATATATTTAAAATCTCACCATAGGTTAATATGTTCATGCATTGAAAATATGTTATAATTGTTATAATGTATAGTAAACATGTTGATTAATTAATATGGAAATTAATTAATGTGATTCATTAATTGTTTAATTCATTAAATTAATTTTGATAAAATGTGATTAAAAAAATTAAGTTAATTAATTAAATTAATTTTGATTAAATGTGATTTAATAAAATTAATTAGTTATTGATTTATTTAAGGATATTTTTTAAAATAGCAAAATAAATTAAAATATTTATGAGCTATAGCAAAATTTTGGATTCTATCAATGATAGTTTTCTATCACTATAGCATATCAATGACTATTAGTGATAGAATTTGCTATAGGTTGTATTATTTTATAAAATTTGCTATTTTTTAAAATTTCCCTATATTTAACTTAATTAAATATGATTTAATTAAAAGTTAAATAAATTGAAATCAAATTTAATTAATTTTTATATATAATGGTTATATATTGTTTGACGTTGTTTGTTTGTTATAATTTGTTTTAGTTCTTTTTTAAGTGTCAAAAAATGGATTAGACTTTTAAAATTTATAACAAAGATAACTTGCATGTTGACCTCGGTTAAACATATCTACCTCTTTTATAGAATTAGGTCAATATCTTGTAAAGCTTGTGACAAGAGGCTCATCTAATTAGATCTTGTCAACAAGTCAGATAAGATGACTAAGGTTAGAGGTTGTTAAGTTGACGATTTACAGAACACCTTCTACCTGGAGATCGTAATCATTTCTTGAGCCTAGTTAATCTAGTTTTATGAGCATGTGTGAGAGATGTAAGGTAATAAAACTGATTTATGATTTAGACATTGTAGGTTAAAATCTTATATAATGTTTATGCTCAGATGTTTCACCTAGACTGAGAATTTGTTTAAGTTAGCCTAAAAATAATCGTAATGTACACAAATACCCTTACAACCTTTACAGAACACTTTAGCTAGAGAGAAGTAGTGCACTTTTAACTCTAACGTCCTTAATAGTTCAACCGTAAGGTCCATGCAATACTTTGGATCGTGAATAGGAGTGGACTTCTTCGGAGAGTGTTTGCATGCATCAATATCAAGGTGAATAGGAGAAAAAATTTAAAGTAAGTGGGTGAGGGATATGTGACAACACATCCCACAGTCTCTTCCATTGGGTTAAATCATGAGTTCCTACAATGCGCCTTCTTGTCTGCTCTGAAGCAACGTTTCCTTCAGAGGGCTATATTATAGTATTCGGAACATCGTTAACTCCCTATATGGATAGTGTCTCTTTGATCAATTTTCATATTGATTTTCAACTTTTGGGAGCATAATGATTCTTATCTCTAAGGATGTGTTTGTTTTGAGAAAAGGAAAACAGGGGAAAGGAATATTATTTCTTTCCCCATTTGGCAATTGAAAATTTTGAGGGGAAAGGAAAAACAAAATTCCTCAATTTTCCCTTCTTTATTCTTTCTCTTCCCAACATTTTCCCCCTAATTAACCCATCTCTCTCTTCTTTATTTCTTCTCATCCCAACACTTTCCTCTCTTTATTCCTTCTATTTCCAAAAACGTTACCCCTTCAACTTCCTTCTTCCTCTCTCCCTTTTCCCTCTCGCAAACACTCCTCTGTCAGCCACGATTTCAACAATCTTCACATCATTCCTTCTCCATTTTCATACTTTTTTCATAGCATTTCTTCCACATTTTTGATCTCCTTGTTTAAACCTCTATTCCCTTCACGTGAACCCTCCTCTGGCAGCCACGATTTGAACCATCTTTACCTCATTCCTTCTTCATTTTCATTCCATTTTTCTTAGCATTCCTTCTCCATTTTATATCTTTGTTTAAATCCCTATTCGGAAAGGGTAAATATTCCTTCAATTTTTTTTTTCATTTTAGTTCTGACTCGGAACCGATTCCTCTTCACTTTCGATCCGTGCATGGCTTATCTACTTGATTTACTGCTCGAATCTAAATCGCATCCTTCATTTAACACCTTGGCACTTGGATCATGCCATTGACGCTTCGATTTCCCTCTTAGAATAAGTTTGGATACTATCCGGTTGTGACCTTGGTGGATCTGAGCATGGTAGGGTATTGAGGTATACATTTCTTCCTTTTTTTTATGATGAGGAAAAAAATTTGATATATTGTTGTCCTCGGATCCTTGTTCATGTATTCATGTGTTGTTAAATTTTAATTTTAATCTTTTTAAAATTAGTTTGGACAAATAATGACCATTGTGGATCTAAACATTTTTTTGTTGGGTTTTGATCTTTATTTAGCTTGACTTCTGGGGTCTACCTTATTCATGTGTCATTAGATCTGATTTTACTTCTCGGTTTATATCTAATTTTGGTATAGCACATAGTATAGCACATGTTATTTAAGCTACATACATGTTTGTTCATACAACATTTTGCACAATCTTTTATTTTTGTTCATATTCGTTCATACTAATGACTTTGAATGTTGTAAACTGTTATTTTTTTCTCCCTTCTGTTATGTTGTTTGCCTCTTTGACCATATATTTCTTTACTCCATTTAGGACATTGTATTTAGTTCTACTCATTTTGTATGATCATTACTCTACGTGACGATTATTTAAGTTCTATTTCATAATAGTGAGCGAACTACTTTCCTCTGAGGCACATAAAAAAAATTGTTAACTGTTTGATTTTTTTCCTACGCATACTTTTGATTTTTTTCGTACATATAATTTTTGTGCATGTAAGTTGTAACAATTTTGTATTTGCGATGCCTATGATGGTAGGTCTACAGCTGAAGGTATGCGTCCACGTCTCTTTCCATTTTTTTCCTTTCCACACATAAGCGGTCAACACGGTTAATGACTCTAACAAAAGTTTGTTCTTCATCCTTGCAGTGCGCGCGAGTACGTAGAAATTACATCTTCATGTACTAGGGTACCAAAATTGTCACGCATAAAAAGGTCTTTAAATGTGCATTTTTGTGTTATTTTTTTTAGTACATCTATAATTAAATTTCATGTTTAAGCTGACGTGTTTGTAAGATGGACTTTCACATTAACTGTGTTTAAATTTACATATAGGTTTTCAGATTTGTTTTAAGCATGTTTTTCACTTCATGCATGTTGCACGTTTTTTGTTGACGTTCCGTGCTACACTATGCATTGTATATGAACTAGCACTCGAAAACAATAATAAGATTTTTAATTCTCAAGGGTACTTCATAAAACAAAAAAAAACAAAAAAAAAAAAAAACAAATGTAATTTCCTATATTAATTTCATTAAAAAAGGAATAAAATTTAACATATCTCCTTGTTACATTTTTTAAAGAAAGAGACAGAGTACAAAAATTCAAAATCGGTGAATATATATGTGATCTCATTTCGTGGCAGAACAAACAAAAAAGAAAAAAAAAGTACAATCTTAAAATAATCTTTTTTTTTTGGTAAATGAGTGAAAATAAGAGATTTTGAATGTAAAAGAAATTGATACTTTATAATTGCTTGTCTATTTGGTGAATTCCAAAAAAATATAAATCTACAATACAATGGCTTAGTTTAATTAATCTCATTTCTACTTACAACTTCGTAAAGTATATACATATATAAAACAAAAACAGTTGTCCATGAAATCTTATAAAATAGTAGGGATTCATACTGTAAGTAACTAAATTAAAAGAAAATAATCTTAAAAAAGAAATTATAGAGTAGTGAAAGTAATAAAGTGGTTTTAAAAAATGAAAAAAAAATCATCAAATCAAGTATTTGACCTCTAAAGTTGTATGGTAAGGGCAAGGAATCTTTATAAGATGATACTACAATTGGATTGCAAGGTAGTGTTATTGGTAAGCTAATTAAAAATAACACCCGGACTTAAATACTCCGTTAATGTAGTAGACAAAATCTCAATCGTTCATTTCAAATATGACACTTACCTTTAAATCCCAAACCTATTTGCAAATCAAACCACATTTACAAACACACAATCACATGACTGTGAGAATGATACTATGTGGAGAAAAGAAAATACAACATTCCTTTACGGTTTCTGATCATCTCCTCCATCGTTAGCAAGTTTTCTATTCATATTAGGTGAAAAATGGACCCATAAGAAATCCCCGTTGTTGTATCTGCCTTTACAATCACTCAACGATAGATGCTCCTAATATTAAAGGACTATTGAATGACCACAAGCAGATAACTCATATACCAGCTGACGATAGACTTAGGATTAGGCACCTAGCCTACTTTCGCATGATACACGCGTCTGACGTTGTGTTGCCAAAGTATGCAGATGGACAACCATTGTTTCGCAGTTCTGTGCCATCTACTAGGAACAAGGGTCAACTTAGAATGATGTGAAGAATCAAAAGGAGATGGTTGTCATGTTCCTTCATGTGCTAATGCATGATGTAAAGAATCGAGAGGTCCAAAGGGAGTTCATAAGGTTCGATGAGACGGTCTCCTAACATTTCAATCGTGTCTTGATGGTCGTTCTTTGTCTGCATGAGCAGTTATTGGCTACGCCACAACCTATTACGAATACATGCACAGACTTGAGGTGGCAATATTTTGAGGTGAAGGCTAAACAACTTACCGTTTCTTCTTAACTTATATATTGGAATTGGTCGAACCTAAAAAACATCGTTCCATGTTTGTTGCAGAATCGCCTAGAGGCATTAGACAACACGTTCATAAAAGCTAACGTGTCTGCAGCGAATCCACCAAGGTATCGAACAAGAAAGGGCGAAGTGGCAATGAATGTCCTAGACGTGTGTGATACAAAGGGGGATTTTTTTGTCTTAGCCAGCTGGGAAGGATTTGTAGTGGACTCGCGTATCCTACGTGATGCAATTTCCCAACCTAATAGTTTGAAGGTTGCAAAGGGTGAGATATATGTTCCCACTAACCCTCGTTGAAAAACCTTGGAATTTGTTCTTCTTTATTGGGTTAACGCCTTAACATAATGGAACTGCATACCTCCAGGTGTTACTACCTGTGGGGCATGGGATACCGAAATACAGAGGGTTTTTAGCGTCATATAGGGGGGCAATGTTATCATCTACAGGAATGGCATGGTGCAGGTAACGCTCCAACAATGTTGAAAGAGTTCTTCAACATGAAACATTCTTCTGCATGGAATGTAATTAAAAGAGCGTTCGACCTATTTTAGGGACGTTGGGCAATACTACGTGGAAAATCCAACTGTTCGATTGAAGTCCAAAGTCAAACTATTATGGCTTGTTGTCTCCTCTATAATTTAATAAATCAAGAGATGATGAATGTTGACATATCGGATGACGGAGGGTGACTCGACACACGCAACTACTAGTGGTAATGACATAATATATATTGAGGCCTCAAACGAATGGACTCAATGGCGAGATGCACTTGCTTCGTCAATGTTCACTGAATGGCAGTTGCGTTATGGATAGTATCATTTCATTTGTAGTACAACCCCATTCTTGAAACAATTTTAGTATTCATATTTCTCTATTTCTTTCTTGTCCCCTTATTTCGTATAATCAAACTTGGTTTAAATTGTTTTTGTCCTTTATTGAAACTTTTGTTAATGTTTTGTCGATTTATATGTTTATATGTTTACATGTTTATATGTTTAAATGCTTTTTTGTTTAGTACAATACTTGACATGATTAAATTATTTTATTAGAATGATCAGTTCATCTAGAAACCCAAAACATTCATGAGGGGCCCAACTGGCATGGCTTCGGTTGGACGATGACATCAAATGCATCATTGTCGAGAGGGACACATTCGACAATTGGGTTTGGGTAAGATACTAACTTAATTAAATGACTAACGGGGTATATTGGATTACTAAACACTTAGTTTTTGTTTTGTTAATTTGTCAGACGCATTTTGTAACAAAAGGACTTCTGAACAACCCCTTCCCATATTATGACAAGTTGTCATACGTGTTTGGGAAAGATCGCGCTACTGGTGCCCATGTAGAGACGTTTGTGGACATCGGGTCCAACGTAGCAGGACCTAGTGATGGTGTCCCCATAAAGGATGTCCTTGAGACTAAGTTCCCAGCTATGCTCAGCTCAACATAGTCAGACAAGTAACGCTAGGGAAGGTTCTAGTGGACAGAAAAGGAAGCGCAACATGCAACAATTGTAGACTTACCACCTGATTCGAGTTTGCATGGATGTTACGACTGATAAGCTTAAGACCATTGCAGAATGGCCTAATAAAGAGATCAATCGGGAGGATGCGATGGTGCGGAAGGTCATTACGCATATAGAGTCCATCTCGGGCCTTACTATGAAGGACATCAGCAAATGTGTGATGATAGTGATGGAGAAGGTGTCGCTAATGAGAATCTTTATCAGCATGCTAGATCCGATGAAGGACCCTGTAACGACCCAACTTTTAAACCTGAACTGTGGTCATTACTTTAATAGAAAATCCCTTCCATTAACATAAAAATTTATAAAACTACGACAATCAACAACATCAAAGAAAA
>JBBPDI010047282.1:0-20883 GCA_037974545.1 Cucumis variabilis
GGCGCGCGCGTATGAGGGGATGACACGTGTCCCTCTTCTTCGATATTTACCAAAATGCCCCTTTATATTAATTTTGCCCGTTCTCCTTCATTTGAACTCCTATTTAAGTGATTTTCATGAGGTTGGGTTCGTATTGAAGTCTACTTTCATATTCTGTATTAAAAATATCAAATTAGTGAAAATATGCATGATAAAATTGAGAGTAGGCTATTATTCAACGAGTTAAAATTTGTCCCAACAGCAAGCCTAACTACTGGTGGTCTAATTTTGAATGCTATTAGAGTTCTTGGCCAAGAACATCAAGAAAAAATATGCCTAAGAGTCAGTTTCTATTTTCGTCCCAAAATGGTCCAAAAAGGGACAAGGCTATAGCCTACGAAGAAAGAACCCAACTTAGAGGAAAGTCGACGGTCTCGAAAGAGCAAGTCTAACTACTGGGTGGTATTATTTTGAGTGCAATTAGAATTCTTGGTAAGGAAAAGCCAAAAAAATATGTCCGAGAGTCAGTTTCTATTTTCGTCCCAAAACGGTCCAAAAAGGGCCAAGGCTATAGCCTACGAAGAAAGAACAAAACTTAGAGGGACGTCGATGGTCTCGAAAATGCAAGTCTAACTTCTTAGTGGTCATATTTTGAGTCCTATTTGAGTTATTGTCCATGAAAAGCCACAAAAAATATGCCCGAGAGTCATTTACTATTTTTGTCCCAAAACGGTCCAAAAAGGGCCAAGGTTATAGCCTACGAAGAAAGAACCCAGCTTAGAGGGATGTTGATGGTCTCAAAAGAACAAGTCTAACTACTGGGTGGTATTATTTTGAGTGCAGTTAGAGTTCTTGGCAAGTAAAAGCCAAAAAAAATATGCTCGAGAGTCAGTTTCTATTTTCGTCCCAAAACGGTCCAAAGAGGACCAAGGCTATATCCTATGAAGAAAGAACCCAACTTAGACGGACGTCGACGATCTCTTAAATGAAAGTCTAACTACTTGGTGGTCAAATTTTGAGTGCTATTAGAGTTGTTGGATAAGAAAAGCCAAAAAAAATATGCCCGAGAGTGAGTTTTTATTTTCGTCCCAAAACGGTCCAAAAAGGGCCAAGGCTATATCCTACGAAAAAAGAACCCAACTTAGAGGGACGTCGATGGTCGCTTAAATGGAAGTCTAACTATTAGGTGGTATTATTTTGAGTGCTATTAGAGTTCTTAGCCAAGAAAAGCCAAAAAAATATGCCCGAGAGTCAGTTTCTATTTTCGTCCAAAATAGGTCCAAAAATTGCCAAGCCTATAGCCTACGAAGAAAGAACCCAACTTAGAGGGACATTGACGGTCTCTTAAATGCAAGTCCAACTACAGGGTGGTATTATTTTGAGTGCTATTAGAGTTCTTGGACAAGAAAAGCAAAAAAAATATGCCCGAGAGTCAATTTCTATTTTCATACCAAAACGGTCCAGAAATGACCAAGGCTATAGCCTACGAAGAAAGAACCCAACCTAGAGGGATGTCGACGGTCTCGAAAGAGCAAGTCTAACTATTGGGTGGTATTATTTTGAGAGCTATTAGAGTCTTGGCCATGAAATGTCAAAAAAAATATGCCCGAGAGTCAGTTTCTATTTTCATCCCAAAACTGTCCAAAAAGGGCCAAGGCTATAGCCTACGAAAAAGAACCCAACTTAGAGGGATGTCGACGGTCTGAAAAGAGCATGTCTAACTTCTAGGTGGTATTATTTTGAGTGGTATTAGAGTTCTTGGCCAAGAAAAGCCAAAAAAATTATGCCCGAGAGTGAGTTTTTATTTTCTTCCCAAAACGGTCCAAAAAGGGCCAAGGCTATAGCCTACGAAGAAAGAACCCAACTTAGAGGGACGTCGACGATCTCAAAAATGTAAGTCTAACTACTGGGTGGTATTATTTTGAGTTCTATTAAAGTTATTGGCCAAGAAAAGCCAAAAAAAATATGCCCAAGAGTCAGTTTCTATTTTCATCCAAAATCGGTCAAAAAATGGTCAAGGCTATAGCTTACGAAGAAAGAACCCAACTTAGAGGGATGTCGATGGTCTCGAAAGAGCAAGTCTAACTATTGGGTAGTATTATTTTGAGTGCTATTAGAGTCTTGGCCATGAAATGCTAAAAAAAATATGCTCGAGAGTCAGTTTCTATTTTCGTCCAAAAATTGTCCAAAAAGGGCCAAGGTTATAGCCTACGAAAAAGAACCCAACTTAGAGGGATGTCGACGGTCTCGAAAGAGCATGTCTAACTTCTAGGTGGTATTATTTTGAGTGGTATTAGAGTTCTTGGCCAAGAAAAGCCAAAAAAATTATGCTCGAGAGTGAGTTTTTATTTTCTTCCCAAAACGGTCGAAAAAGGGCCAAGGCTATAGCCTATGAAGAAAGAACCCAACTTAGAGGGATGTCGACGGCCTCGAAAGATCAAGTATACCTACTGAGTGGTATTATTTTGAGTGCTATTAGAGTTCTTGAATAAGAAAAGCCAAAAAAACTATGCCCAAAAGTCAGGTTCTATTTTCGTCCCAACACGGTCCAAAAAGGACCAAGGTTATACCTTACGAATAAAGAACCAACTTAGAGGGATGTTGACGGTCTCGAAGATGCTAGTCTAACTACTGGGTGGTCTAATTTTAACTGCTATTAGAGTTCTTGGCAATAAAAAGCCAAAAAAAATATGCCCCGGAGTCAGTTTCTATTTTTGTCCCAAAACAATCCAAAAAGGGCCAAGGCTATATCCTATGAAGAAAGAACCCAACTTAGACGGACGTCGACGATCTCTTAAATGAAAGTCTAACTACTTGGTGGTCAAATTTTGAGTGCTATTAGAGTTGTTGGATAAGAAAAGCCAAAAAAAATATGCCCGAGAGTGAGTTTTTATTTTCGTCCCAAAACGGTCCAAAAAGGGAGAATGTTATACCATACGAAGAAAGGACCCAACTTCGAACGATGTCGGCGGCCTAGAAAATTCGAATCTAACTACAAGGGGGCCTAATTATGAGTGCTTATGAAGTTCTCTACATGGAAGAGCCAAAAAAAATGCTCGAGACTCAGTTTCTATTTTTATCCCAAAACGGCCAAAAAGGGCCAACGATATAGCCTATGAAGAAAGGACCCAACTTTGAACGATGTCGGTGGCCTCAAAAATTCACATCTAACTACTAGGTGGCCTCAGTTTGAGTTCTTATATAGTTTTCTGCATGGAAGAGCCAAACAAATATGCCCGATACTCAGTTTCTATTGTCGTCCCAAAACGGTCCAAAAAGGGCTAATGTTATAGCCTACGAAGAAAGGACCCAACTTCGAACGATGTTGGCGGCCTCGAAAATTTGTATCTAACTACTGGGTGGCCTCAGTTTGAGTGCTTATGAATTTCCTTACATAGACGAGCCAAAAAAAATATGCCCGAGACTCAAGTTCTATTTTCGTCCCAAAACGATCCAAAAAAGGCCAATGGTATAGCCTTTGAAGAATGGACCCCACTTCGAACGATGTCGATAGCCTTGAAAATTTGCATCTAACTACTGGGTGGCCTCTTTTTGAGTGCTTATGAAGTTCTCTACATGAAAGAGCCAAAAAAAAATATGCCCGAGACTCAATTTCTATTTTCGTCCCAAAACGGTAGAAAAAGGGCCAATGCTATAGCCTATGAAGAAAGGCATAAACTTCGAACGATGTCGACGGCCTCGAAAATTTGCATATTAACTACCAGGTGGCCTCGTTTTGAGTGCTTATAAAGTTCTCTACATGTAAAAGCCAAAAAAAAATATGCCCAAGACTCAATTTCTATTTTCGTCCCAAAACGGTCCAGAAAAGGCCAATGGTATAGCCTTTGAAGAATGGACCCCACTTCAAACGATGTCGGCGGCCTTAAAAATTTTCATCTAACAACTGGGTGGCCTAATTTTGATTGCTTACGAAGTTCTCTTCATGGAAGAGTAAAAAAATATGCCCGAGACTCAGTTTCTATTTTTGTCCTAAAACGGTTGAAAAAGGGCCAATGCATTAGCCTTGGAAGAAAGGACCCAACATCGAACGATGTCGGCGGCCTCAAAAATTTGCATCTAACTATTGGATGGCCTCATTTTGAGTGCTTATAAAGTTTTCTACATGGAAGAGCCAAAAAAAATATGCTCCAAACTTAATTTCTATTTTTTGTCCTAAAACGGTCCAAAAAGGGCTAATGCTATAGCCTACGAAGAAAGGACCCAAGTTTGAACGATATCGGCGCCTCAAAAATTCACATCTAACTACTGAGTGGACTTATTTTGAGTGCTTATTAAGTTCTTCGCATGGAAGAGCCAAAAAAAATATGCCCAAGACTGAGTTTCTATTTTCGTCCCAAAACGGTCTAAAAAGGGCCAATGCTATAGCCTTAGAAGAAAGGACCTAGCTTCGAACGATGTCGACGGCCTCGAAAATTCGCATCTAACTATTGGGTGGCCTCATTTTGAGTGATTATGAAGTTCTCTACATGGAAAAGCTAAAAACAATATGCCCGAGACTCAGTTTTGATTTTCGTCCCAAAACGGTCCAAAAAGGGCCAATGCTATAGCCTAGGAAGAGAGGACCCATTTTCAAACGAAGTCGGCGGCCTCAAAAATTCGTATCTAACTACTGGGTCATCTTATTTTGTGTGCTTATTTAGTTCTCTGCATGGAAGGGTCAAAAAAATATGCTCGAGACTGGGTTTCTATTTTCGTCCCAAAATGGTGAAAAAAGGGCCAATGTTATAGGCTACGAAGAAAGGACCCAACTTCCAACGATGTCGGCAGCCTCAAAAATTCGCATCTATCTAATGGGTGGCCTTATTTTATATGTTTATGAAGTTCTAAGCATAGAAGAGCCAAAAAAAATATGCCCTAGACTCAGTTTCTATTTTCGTCCCAAAACGGTCCAAAAAGGGCCAGTGCTATAGCCTTGGAAGAAAGGACCTAACTTCGAACGATGTCGGCGGCCTCAAAAATTAGCATCTAACAACTCAATGGCCTTATTTTGAGTGCTTATGAAGTTCTAAGCATAGAAGAGCCAAAAAAATATGCCCTAGACTCAGTTTCTATTTTCATCCCAAAACGGTCCAAAAAGGGCCAGTGCTATAGCCTTGGAAGAAAGGACCCAACTTCGAACGATGTCGGCGGCCTCAAAAATTAGCATCTAACAACTCGATGGCCTTATTTTGAGTGCTTATGAATTTCTTTGCATGGAAGAGCCAAAAAAATATTCCCGAGACTCAGTTTTGATTTTCGTCCCAAAACAGTCCAAAAAGGGCCAATGCTATAGCCTAGGAAGAGAGGACCCATTTTCGAAGGATGTCGGCGGCCTCAAAAATTTGTATGTAACTACTAGGTGGCCTTATTTTTAGTGCTTATGAAGTTCTAAGCATAGAAGATCCAAAAAAATATGCCCGAGACTCAGTTTCTATTTTCGTCCCAAAACGATCCAAAAAGGGCCAATGCTATAGCCTATGAAGAAAGGATCGAGCTTCGAATGATTTCGACAGCCTAAAAAATCAGCATCTAACAACTGGGTGGCCTTATTTTGAGTGCTTATGAAGTTCTCTGCATGGAAGAGCCAAAAAAAATATGCCCGAGACTCAATTTCTATTTTCGTACCAAAACGATCCAAAAAGGGCAAATGCTATAGCCTACGAAGAAAGGACCCAACTTCGCACGATGTCGGCGGCCTCAAAAATTCACATCTAACTATTGGGTGGCCACATTTTATATTTTTATGAAGTTCTAAGTATAGAAGAGCCAAAAAAATATGCCCAAGACTCAATTTTGATTTTCGTCCCAAAACGGTACAAAAAGGGCCAATTCTATAGCCTTAGAAGAAAGGAGCGAGCTTCGAACGATGTTGGTAGCCTCGAAAATCAGCATCTAAAAAACTGGGTGGCCTTATTTTGAGTGCTTATGAAGTTCTCTGCATGGAAGATCCAAAAAAAAAATATGCTCGAGACTCAGTTTCTATTTTCGTCCCAAAACGATCTAAAAAGGCAAATGTTATAGCCTACAAAAAAGGACCCAACTTCGAACGATGTCGGCGGCCTCGACAATTCGCATCTAACTACTGAGTGGCCTCATTTTGAGTGCTTATTAAGTTCTTGGCATGGTAGAGCCAAAAAAAATATGCCCAAGACTGAGTTTCTATTTTCGTTCCAAAACGGTCCAAAAAGGGCCAATGCTATAGCCTTGAAGAAAGGACCCGACTTCGAACGATGTTGGCGGCTTTGAAAATTCACATCTAACAACTCGATGGCCTTATTTTGAGTGATTATCAATTTCTCTGCATGGAAGAGCCAAAAAAAATATGCCCGAGACTCAGTTTTGATTTTCGTCCCAAAACAGTCCAAAAAGGGCCAATGCTATAGCCTGGGAAGAGAGGACCCATTTTTGAAGGATGTCGGTGGCCTCGAAAATTCGTATGTAACTACTAGGTGGCCTTATTTTTAGTGCTTATGAAGTTCTTTGCATGGAAGGGCCGAAAAAAATATGCTCGAGACTCTGTTTCTATTTTGGTCCCAAAATGGTCCAAAAAGGGCCAATGCTATAGCCAAGGAAGAGTGGACCCAACTTCGAACGATGTTGCGGCCTCGAAAATTTGCATCTAATGACTAGGTGGCCCTATTTTGAGTGCTTATGAAATTATCTACATGGAAGTGCCAAAAAAAATATGCCCGAGACTCAGTTTTTATTTTTGTCTCAAAACGGTCCCAAAAGGGCCAATGCTATAGCCTAGGAAGAGAGGACCCATTTTCAAGCGAAGTCGGCGGCCTCGAAAATTCGCATCTAACTACTGGGTGGTCTTATTTTGAGTGCTTATGAAGTTCTATGCATGGAAGGGCCGAAAAAAATATGCCCAAGACTGGATTTCTATTTTCGTTCCAAAACGGTCAAAAAAGAGCCAATGCTATTGCCTACGAAGAAAGGACCCAACTTCGAACGATGTCGGGGCCTAAAAAATTCGCATCTAACTAATTGGTGGCCTCATTTATATGCTTATGAAGTTATAAGCATAGAAGAGCCAAAAAAAATATGCTCGAGACTCAGTTTCTATTGTCGTCCCAAAACAGTACAAAAAGGGCCAATGTTATGGCATTAGAAGAAAGAACCGAGCTTCGAACGATGTCAGTGGCCTAGAAAATTAGCATCTAACAACTGGGTGGCCTCATTTTGAGTGCTTATGAATTTCTCTACATGGACGAGACACAAAAAAAATATGCCCGAGACTCAGATTCTATTTTCATCCCAAAAGGGTCCAAAAAGGGCCAATGTATAGCCTTCGAAGAAAGGACCCAACTTCGAACGATGTGGCGGCCTCAAAAATTTGCATCTACTTACTGGGTGGTCTCATTTTAAGTGATTATGAAGTTCTCTACATGGAAGAGCCAAAAAGAATATGCTTGAGACTCAGTTTTTATTTTCGTCCCAAAACGGTCTAAAAAGGGCAAATGCTATAGACTTGGAAGAAAGGACCAAACTTCGAACAATGTAGGCGGCCTCGAAAATGCGCATCTAACTAGTTGGTGGCCTCATTTTGAGTGCTTATGAGGTTCTCTGCATGGAAGAGCCGGAAAAAAAACTATGCCCGAGACTCAATTTCTATTTTCATCCCAAAACAGTTGAAAAAGGCCAATGTTAAAGCCTACGAAGAATGGACCAAACTTCGAACGATGTTGGCGGCCTCGAAAAATTGCATCTACCTAATGGGTGGCCTCATATTGAGTGCTTATGAAGTTCTTGCATGGAAGAGCCAAAAAAATATGCTTAAGACTAAGTTTCTATTTTCGTCCCAAAACGATCCAAAAAGAGCCAATGTTATAGCCTACGAAGAAAGGACCCACCTTCAAACTATATCGGCGGCATCGAAAATTCGCATCTAACTATTGGGTGGCCTCATTTTGAGTGCTTATGAAGTTCTTTGCATGGAAGAGCCAAAAAAAATATGCCCAAGAGTCAGTTTCTATTTTCGTCCAAAAATGGTCAAAAAAGGACCAATGTATAGCCTACGAAGAAAGGACCCAGTAGTTAGACTTGCTCTTTCGAGACCGTCGATATCCCTCTATGTTGGGTTCTTTCTTCGTAGGCTATAGCCTTGGACCTTTTCGGACTCTTTTGGGACGAAAATAGAAATTGACTTCCTGGAATATTTTTTTTGGCTTTTCATGGCCAATAACTCTAATAGCACTCAAAATTATACCACCCAATAGTTAGACTTGCATTTTCAAGACCGTCGAGGTCCCTATAAGTTGGGTTCTTTCTTTGTAGGCTATTACCTTAACCCTTTTTGGACCGTTTTTGGATGAAAATAGAAACTGACTCCCAAGAATATTTTCTTTGGCTTTTCTTTGCCAAGAACTCTAAAAGCACTCAAAATTATACCACCCAGTAGTTAGACTTGAATTTTCGAGACCGTTGAGGTCCCTTTAAGTTGGGTTCTTTCTTCGTAGGCTATTACCTTGACCCTTTTATGGACCGTTTTGGGACGAAAATAGAAACTGATTCTCGGGCATATTTTTTTTGGCTTTTCCTTGCCAAAAACTCTAATAGCACTCAAAATTATACCACCCAGTAGTTAGATTTACATTTTCGAGGCCGTCAAGGTCCCTCTAAGTTGGGTTTTGTCTACGTAGGCTATTACCTAGACCCTTTTTGGACCGTTTTTGGATGAAAATAGAAACTGACCCCCGAGAATATTTTCTTTGGCTTTTCTTTACCAAGAACTCTAATAAGTCTCAAAATTAGACCACCCAGTAGTTAGACTTGTATTTTCGAGACCGTCGACGTCCCTCTAATTTGGGTTCTTTCTTCGTAGGCTATAGCCTTGGCCCTTTTTGGACCATTTTGGGATGAAAATAGAAACTGACACTCGGGCATATTTTTTTGGCTTTTCTTGGCCAAGAACTCTAATAGCTCTCAAAATAATACCACCCAATAGTTAGACTTGCTCTTTTGAGACCGTCGACATCCCTCTAAGTTGGATTCTTTCTTTGTAGGCTATAGCTTTCGCCCTTTTTGGACTCTTTTGGGACAAAAATAGAAACTGACTCTCGGGCATATTTCTTTTTGGATTTTTCTTGCCAAGAACTCTAATTGCACTCAAAATAATACCATCCAGTAGTTAGACTTGCATTTTCAAGACCGTCGACATTCCTCTAAGTTGGGTTCTTTCTTCGTAGGCTATAGCCTTGGCCCTTTTTGAAATCTTTTGGGATGAAAATAAAAACTGACTCTCGAGAATATTTTTTTTGGCTTTTCTTGGCCAAGAACTCTAATAGCACGCAAAATAATACCACCCAATAGATAGACTTGCATTTTTGAGATCGTCGACATCCCTCTAAGTTGGGTTCTTTCTTCGTAGGCTATTACCTTGACCCTTTTTTAAATCTTTTGGGATGAAAATAGAAACTGACTCCCAAGAATATTTTCTTTGGCTTTTCTTTGCCTAGAACTCTAAAAGCATTTAAAATTATATCACCCAGTAGTTAGACTTGCATTTTCGAGACCGTCGAGGACCCTCTGAGTTGGGTTCTTTCTTCGTAGGCTATTACCTTGACCCTTTTTGGTCCATTTTTGGATGAAAGTAGAAACTGACTCCTGGGAATATTTTCTTTGGATTTTCTTTGCCTCGAACTCTAATAGCACTCAAAATTATACCACCCAGTAGTTAGACTTGCATTTTTAAGACCGTCGAGGTCCCTCTAAGTTGGGTTCTTTCTTCGTAGGCTACAGCCTTGGACCTTTTTAGACCGTTTTGGGACGAAAATAGAAACTGACTCTCGGGCATATTTTTTTTGGCTTTTCCTTCCCATGAACTCTAATAGCACTCAAAATTGTACCACTCAGTAGTTAGACTTACATTTTGAGTCTTTTTGGACCGTTTTGGGACGAAAATAGAAACTGAGTGATGAGAATATTTTTTTTGGCTTTTCTTTGCCTAGAACTCTAATAGAACTCAAAATTATACCACCCAGTATTTAGGCTTGTATTTTCGAGACCGTTGAGGTCTCTCTAAGTTGGGTTCTTTCTTCGTAGGCTATTACCTTGACCCTTTTTGGACCGTTTTTGGATGAAAATAGAAACTGACTCCCGAGAATATTTTCTTTGACTTTTCTTTGCCTAGAACTCTAATAGCACTCAAAATTATACCACCCAATAGTTATACTTGCATTTTCAAGACCATCGAGGTCCCTCTAAGTTGGGTTCTTTCTTCGTAGGCTATAGCCTTGGCCCTTTTTAGACCGTTTTCTGACGAAAATAGAAACTGACTCTTGGGTATATTTCTTTTGGCTTTTCCTTGACATGAACTCTAATAGCACTCAAAATTATACCACTCACTAGTTAAACTTACATTTTTGAGTTTGTCGAGGTCCATCTAAGTTGGGTTCTTTCTTCGTAGGCTATTACATAGACCCCTTTTTGGACCGTTTTTGGATGAAAATAGAAATTGACTCCCAATAATATTTTCTTTGGCTTTTCTTTGCCAAGAACTCTAATACCACTCAAAATAAGACCACCCAGTAGTTAGACTTGCATTTTTGAGACCGTCGAGGTCCCTCTAAGTTAGGTTCTTTCTTCGTAGGCTATAGCCTTGACCCTTTTTGGACCGTTTTGGGACGAAAATAGAATTTGACTCTCAAGCATGTTTTTTTTGGCTTTTCCTTGCCATGAACTCTAATAGCACTCAAAATTATACCACTTAGTAGTTAGACTTACATTTTTGAGACCGTCGAGATCCCTCTAAGTTGGGTTCTTTCTTCGTAGGCTATTACCTAGACCCTTTTTTGGACCGTTTTTGGATGAAAATAGAAACTGACTCCTGGGAATATTTTCTTTGGATTTTTTTTGCCTCAAACTCTAATAGCACTCAAAATTATACCACCCAGTAGTTAAACTTGCATTTTTGAGACCTTCGAGGTCCCTCTAAGTTGGGTTCTTTCTTCGTAGGCTACAGCCTTGGACCTTTTTGGACCGTTTTGGGACGAAAATAGAAACTGACTCTTGGGCATATTTCTTTTGGCTTTTCCTTGGCATGACTCTAATAGGACTCAAAATTATACCACTCACTAGTTAGACTTACATTTTTGAGTTTGTCGAGGTCCCTCTAAGTTGGGTTCTTTCTTCGTAGGCTATTACCTAAACCCCTTTTTGGACCGTTTTTGGATGAAAATAGAAATTGACTCCCAAGAATATTTTCTTTGGCTTTTCTTTACCAAGAACTCTAATACCACTCAAAATAAGACCACCCAGTAGTTAGACTTGCATTTTTGAGACCGTCGAGGTCCCTCTTAGTTGGGTTCTTTCTTCGTAGGCTATAGCCTTGGCCCTTTTTGGACCGTTTTGGGACAAAAAAAGAATTTGACTCTCGGGCATGTTTTTTTTGGCTTTTCCTTGCCATGAACTTTAATAGCACTCAAAATTATACCACTCAGTAGTTAGACTTACATTTTTGAGACCGTCGAGGTCCCACTAAGTTGGGTTCTTTCTTCGTAGGCTATTACCTAAACCCTTTTTTGGACCGTTTTTGGATGAAAATAGAAACTGACTCCCGAGAATATTTTTTTTGGCTTTTCTTTACCAAGAACTCTAATAAAACTCAAAATTAGACCACCTAGTAGTTAGACTTGCATTTTTGAGACCGTCGAGGTCATTCTAAGTTGGGTTCTTTCTTCGTAGGCTATAGCCTTGGCCCTTTTTGGACCGTTTTGGGACGAAAATAGAAACTGACTCTCGGGCATGTTTTTTTTGGCTTTTCTTGTCCAAGAACTCTAATAGTACTCAAAATAATACCACCCAATAATTATACTTGCTCTTTCAAGACCATCGACATCCCTCTAAGTTGGATTTTTTCTTCGTAGGCTATAGCCATTGCCCGTTTTGGACTCTTTTCTGACGAAAATAGAAACTGACTCTCGGGCATATTTTTTTTGGATTTTTCTTCCAAAGAACTCTAATTGCATTCAAAATAATACCACCCAATAGTTAGACTTGCTCTTTCGAGACCGTCGACATCCCTCTAAGTTGGGTTCTTTCTTCGTAGGCTATAGCCTTGGCCCTTTTTGGACCGTTTTGGGACGAAAATAGAAACTGACTCTCACGCATATTTTTTTTGGTTTTTCTTGGCCATGAACTCTAATAGGACTCAAAATAATACCACCCAATAGTTAGACTTTCTCTTTTGAGACCGTCGACATCCCTCTAAGTTGGATTCTTTCATCGTAGGCTATAGCCTTGGCCCTTTTTGGACTGTTTTGGGATGAAAATAGAAATTTTCTCCCTAACATTTTTTTTTTGGCTTTTCTTGGCCAAAAACTCTAATAGCACTCAAAATAATACCACCCAATAATTAGACTTGCTCGTTCGAGATCATCGACATCCCTCTAAGTTTGGTTCTTTTTTCGTAGGCTATCGCCTTGGCCCTTTTTGGACCGTTTTGTCATAAAAATAGAAACTGACCCTTGGGAATATTTATTTTGGCTTTTCTTGGCCAAGAACTCTAATAGCACTCAAAATTAGACCACTCAATAGTTATACTTGCATTTTCGAGACCGTCGATGTCCCTCTAAGTTGGGTTCTTTCTTCATAGGCTTTAGCCATTGCACTTTTTGGACTGTTTTGCGACAAAAATAGAAACTGACTCTCGGACATATTTTTTTTGGGTTTTCATGGCGAAGACTCTAATAGAACTCTAAATAATACCACCCAGTAGATAGACTTTCTCTTTCGAGATTGTCGACTTCCTCTAAGTTGGCTTCTTTCTTCGTAGGCTATAGCCTTGACCCTTTTTGGACTATTTTGGGATGAAAATAGAAACTGACTATCAGGCATATTCTTTTTTGCTTTACTTGGACAAGAACTCTAATACCACTAAAAATGAGACCACCCAGAAGTTAGACCTGCATTTAAGTGACCGTCGACGTCCCTCTAAGTTGGGTTCTTTCTTTGTAGGCTATAGTCTTAGCCCTTTTTGGACCGTTTTGGGACGAAAATAGTAACTGACTCTCAGGCATATTTTTTTTTTGGCTTTGCTTGACCAAGAACTATAATAGCACTCAAAATTAGACCACCAAGTAGTTAGTCTTGCATTTTTGAGAGCGTCGACGTCCTTCTAAGTTGGGTTCTTTCTTCGTAGGCTATAACCTTGGCACTTTTTGAACCGTTTTTGGATGAAAATAAAAATTCACACTCGGGCATATTTTTTTTGGCTTTTCTTGTCCAAGAAATGTAATAGAACTCAAAATCAAACCACCCAGTAGTTAGAATTAAATTTCAGAGACCGTCGACGTCCCTCTAAGTTGGGTTCTTTCTTCATAGGCTATAGCCTTAGCCATTTTTTGAACGTTTTGGGACGAAAATAAAAACTGACTCTCGTGCATATTTTTTTTTTACTTTTCTTGGCCAAGAACTCTAATAGAACTCAAAATAATACCACCCAGTAGTTAGACTTTCTCTTTCAAGACCGTCGAAATCCCTCTAAGTTGGGTTCTTTCTTTGTAGCCTATAGCCTTGGTCGTTTTTGGATCGTTTTGGAACGAAAATAGAAACTAACTCTCGGGCATATTTTTTTTGGCTTTTCCTTGCCAAGAACTATAATTGCACTCAAAATAATACCACCCAGTAGTTAGACTTGCTCTTTCGAGACCGTCGACATCCTTCTAAGTTGGGTTCTTTCTTTGTAGGTTATAGCCTTGGCCCTTTTTGACCCATCTTAAGACGAAAATAGAAACTGAGTCTGTGGCATATTTTTTTTACTTTTTTTGGCCAAGAACTCTAATAGCACTCAAAATTAGACCACCAACTAATTAGAGTTCCATTTTTGGGACCGTCGACGTCCCTCTAAGTTGGGTTCTTTCTTCGTTGGCTATAGCCTTCTCCTTTTTTGGACTGTTTTTGGACGAAAATAGAAACTGACTCTCCGACATATTTTTTTTGGCTTTTCTTGGCCAAGAACTCTAATAGCAATTAAAATTAGACCACCCAATAGTTAGACTGGCATTTAAGAGATCGTCGACGTCCCTCTAAGTTGGGTTCTTTCTTCGTAGGCTATCGCCCTGGCCGTTTTTGGACTATTTTGGAACGAAAATAGAAACTGACTCTCGAGCATATTTTTTTTGGCTTTTCCTTGCAAGAACTCTAATTGCATTCAAAATAATACCACCCAGTGGTTATACTTGCTCTTTTGAGACCGTCGACATCCCTCTAAGTTGGGTTCTTTCTTTGTAGGTTAAAGCCTTGGCCCTTTTTGACCCGTTTTGGGACGAAAATAGAAATTGACTCTCGGGCATATTTTTTTTGGCTTTTCTTGGCCAAGAACTCTAATAGCACTCAAAATTAGACCAACAAGTAGTTAGATTGGCATTTAAGAGACCGTCGACGTCCCTCTAAGTTGGGTTCTTTCTTCGTAGGCTATAGCCTTGGCCACTTTTGAACCGATTTGGGACGAAAATAGAAACTGAATCTCGATCATAATTTTTTGGCTTTTCCTTTCCAAGAACTCTAATAGCACTCAAAATAGTACCACCCATTAGTTAGACTTGCTCTTTCGAGACCGTCGATATCCCTTTAAGCTGGGTTCTTTCTTTGTACGTTATAGTCTTGGCAGTTTTTGACCCATTTTTGGAATAAAATAGAAACTGACTCTCGGGCATATTTTTTATGGCTTTTCTTGGCCAAGAACTCTAATAGTACTCAAAATTAGACCACCAATAGTTTGACTTGCATTTTTGAGACCGTCAACGTCCCTCTAATTTGGGTTCTTTCTTCTTAGGCTATAGCCTTGACCCTTTTTGGACCGTTTTGGGACAAAAATAGAAAAAGACACTCGAGCATATTTTTTGGCTTTTCATGGATAAAAACTCAAATAGCACTCAAAATTAAACCACCAAGTAGTTAGACTTATATTTTCAAGATTGCGACGTCCCTCTAATTTGGGTTCTTTCTTCGTAGGCTATAGCCTTGGCCCTTATTGGACCGTTTTGGGACGAAAATAGAAACTGACTCTCGGGCATATTTTTTTTGGCTATTCTTGGCCAAGAACGCTAAGAGAGGTCAAAATAATACCACCCAGTAGTTAGACTTGCTCTTTTGAGACCGTCGATGTCCCTCTAAGTTGGGTTCTTTCTTCGTAGGCTATAGCCTTGGCCTTTTTAACAGTTTTGGGACGTAAATAGAATCTGACTCTCGGGTATATTTTTTTGTCTTTTCTTGTCTAAGAACTCTAATAGTACTCAAAATTACACCACCCAATAGTTAGACTCGCATTTAAGAGACCGTCAACGTCCCTCTACGTTGGGTTCTTTCTTCGTAGGCTATAGCCTTGGCGCTTTTTGGACCGTTTTGCGACGAACATAAAAACTGACTCTCGGGCATATTTTTTTGGCTTTTCTTGGCCAAGAACTCTAATAGGTCTCAAAATTAGACCACCAAGTAAATAGACTTTCTTCGTAGGTTATAGCCTTGACCTTTTTTTTACCGTTTTGGGATGAAAATAGAAACTGATTCTCGGGCATATTTTTTTTCGCCTTTCTTGGCCAAGAACTATAAAAGCACTCAAAATAATACCACCCAGTAGTTAGACTTGCTCTTTCGAGACTGTCGAGATCCCTCTAAGTTGAGTTTTTTCTTCGTAGGCTAAAACCTTGGGCATTTTTGGAACGTTTTGGAACGAAAATAGAAACTTACTCTCAGGCATATTTTTTTGGCTTTTCTTGGCCGTGAACACTCATAGCACTCAAAATGATACCACCCAGTAGTTAGACTTGCTCTTTAGAGATCGTCGACATCTTTTAAGTTGGGTTCTTTCTTCGTAAACTATACCCTTGGCCATTTTTGGACCGTTTCGGGACGAAAATAGAAACTGACTCTCAGGCATATTTTTTTTGGCTTTTCTTGGCCGTGAACACTCATAGCACTCAAAATGATACCACCCAGTAGTTAGACTTGCTCTTTCGAGACTGTCGACATCCCTTTAAGTTGGGTTCTTTCCTCGTAGGCTATATCCTTGGCCCTTTTTGGACCGTTTTGGGACGAAAATAGAATTTGACTCTCGGGCATATTTTTTTTGCCTTTTCCTTGCCAAGAACTCTAATTGCACTCAAATTAATACCGAACAATAGTTAGACTTTCTCTTTCGAGGCCGTCAAAATCCCTTTTAGTTGGGTTCTTTCTTCGTAGGCTATAGCCTTGTCGCTTTTTGGACCATTTTGAGACGAAAAAAGAAACTGACTCTTGGTTATATTTCTTTGGGCTTTTCCTTGGAAATAACTCTAATTGCACTCGAAATAATACCACCCAGTAGTTATACTTTCTCTTTCGAGATTGTCGACATCCCTATAAGTTGGGTTCTTTCTTCGTAAGCTATAGGCTTGGCCCTTTTTTGACCGTTTTGCGACAAAAATAGAAACTGACTCTCGAGAATAATTTTTTTGGATTTTCCATTCAAATAATCAACATTGCACTCAAAATAATACCACCCAAAAGTTAGGCTTGCATTTTCGAGACTGTCGACATCCCTCTAAGTTCGATTCTTTCTTTGTAGGCTATAACCTTGGCCCTCATTGGACTGCTTTGGGACGAAAATAGAAACTGACTCTCGGGTATATATTTTTTTACTTTTCTTGGCCAGGAACACAAATAGCAATCAAAATTGTACCAACCAGTAGTTAGACTTGCATTTTCGAGACCGTCGACATTCCTCTACTGTTGGGTTCTTTCTTCGTAGGCTATAGCCTTGGCCCTTTTTGGACCATTTTGGGACGAAAATAGAAACTGACTCTCGAGCATATTTTTTTTGGCTTTTCCTTGCCAAGAACTCTAATTGCACTCCAAATAATACAACCTAGTTGTTAGACTTGCTCTTTTGAGACAGTCGACATCCCTTTAAGTTGGGTTCTTTCATCGTAGGCTATATCCTTGGAACTTTTTGGACCGTGTTGGGACGAAAATAGAAACTGACTCTCGGGCATTTTTTTTTTGCTTTTCTTGTCCAAGAACTATAATAGCACTGAAATAATACCACCCAGTAGTTAGACTTGCTCCTTCAAGACCGTTGAAATCACGCTAAGTTGGGTTTTTTCTTCGAGGCTATAGCCTTGACCCTTTTTGGACCGTTTTGGACGAAAATAGAAACTGACTCTCGAGCATATTTTTTTTGGCTTTTCCTTACCAAGAACTCTAATTTCACTCCAAATAATACCACTCAGTAGTTACACTTTCTCTTTCGAGACCATCGAAATCCCTCTAAGTTGGGTTCTTTCTTCGTAGACTATACCCTTGGTCCTTTTTGGACGATTTTGGGATGAAAATAGAAACTGACTCTCCGGCATATTTTTTTGGTTTTTCCTTGCCAAGAACTCTAATTGCACTCAAAATAATACCACCCAGTACTTGGACTTGCATTTTCGAGATCGTTGACATCCCTCTAAGTTGGGTTCTTTCTTCGTAGGCGATAGCCTTGGCACTTTTTAGATCGTTTTGGGACGAAAATAGAAACTGACGCTCATGCATATTTTTTTGGGCTTTTCTTGACCAAGAACTCTAATAGCACTCCAAATAATACCACCCAGTAGTTACAATTGCTCTTTCGAGACCGTCGACATCCCTCTAAGTTGGGTTCTTTCTTCGTAGGCTATAGCCTTGGCCCTTCTTGGACCGTTTTGAGATGGAAATAGAAACTGACTCTCGGGCATATTTTTTTTTCTTTTCTTGGCCAAGAACTCTAATTGAACTCAAAATAATACCACCCAGTAGTTATACTTGCTCTTTCAACACCGTCGACATCCCTTTAAGTTGGGTTCTTTCCTCGTAGGCTATAGCCTTGGCCCTTTTTAGGTCGTTTTGGGACGAAAATAGAAGCTGACTCACGGACATACATTTTTTGGCTTTTCCTTGCCAAGAACTCTAATTGCATTCAAAATAATACAACCTAGTTATTATACTTGCTCTTTCGAGACAGTCGACATCCCTTTAAGTTGGGTTCTTTCCTCGTAGGCTATAGCCTTGGCCCTTTTTAGGTCGTTTTGGGACGAAAATAGAAACTGATACTCGGGCATATTTTTTTGGCTTTTCCTTCCCAATAACTCTAATCGCACTCAAAATAATACCACCCAGTAGTTGGACTTGCATTTTTGAGACCGTCGCCATCCCTCTAAGTTCGGTTCTTTCTTTGTAGGCTATAGCCATGGCCATTTTTGGACAGTTTTGGGACAAAAATAGAAACTAACTCTCGGACATATGTTTTTTGCCTTTTCCTTTCCAAGAACTCTAATTGCACTCAAAATAATATCGACCAGTAGTTAGACTTTCTCTTTCGAGACCGTCGACATGCATTTTAGTTGGGTTCTTTCTTCGTAGGCTATAGCCTTGGCCCTTTTTGGACCGCTTTGGCACGAAAATAGAAACTGACTCTTGGGCATATTTTTTTTGGCTTTTCTTCGCCAAGAACACTAATAGCACTCAAAATTGGACCACCCAGTAATTAGACATGCATTTTCTAGACCGTCGACATCTTTCTACTGTTGGGTTCTTTCTTCGTAGGCTATAGCCTTGGCCCTTTTTGGACCGTTTTGGGACGAAAATAGAAACTGACTTTCGGGCATATTTTATTGACTTTTCCTTGCCAAGAACTCTAATTGCACTCAATATAATAGAACCTAGTAGTTAGACTTGCTCTTTCGAGACAGTCGACATCCCTTTAAGTTGGGTTCTTTCGTCAAACGCTATATCCTTAGAACTTTTTGGATCGTGTTGGGACAAAAATAGAAACGGACTCTTGGGCACATTTTTTTTGGCTTTTCTTGGCAAAGAACTCTAATAGCACTGAAAATAATACCACCCAATAGTTAGACTTGCTCCTTCGAGACCGTCGGCATCCCTCTAAGTTGGGTTCTTTCTTCGTAGGCTATAGCCTTGGTACTTTTTGGACCATTTTGGGACGAAAATAGTAACTGACTCTCGGGCATATTTTTTTGGCTTTTCCTTGCCCAGAACTTTAATTGTACTGAAAATAATACCACCCAGTAGTTAGACTTGCATTTTCGAGACCGTCGACATCCCATTAAGTTGGGTTCTTTCTATGTAGGCTATAGCCTTGGCCTTTTTTGGACTGTTTTGGGACGAAAATAGAACTTGACTCTTGGGCATATTTTTATTGGCTTTTCCTTGCCAAGAACTCTTATTGCACTCAAAATGAGACCACCTAGTAGTTATACTTGTATTTTTTAGACCGTCGATAACCCTCTTAGTTGGGTTCTTTCTTCGTAGGCTATAGTTGTGGCCCTTTTGGGACCGTTTTGGGACAAAAATAGAAACTGAGTCTCGGGCATATTTTTTTTGGATTTTCTTGACCAAAACCTCTAATAGCACTACAAATAATACACCCCAGTAGTTACACTTGCTATTTTGAGACCGTCGACGTCCCTCTAAGTTTTGTTCTTTCTTCGTAGGCTATAGCCTAGCCCTTTTTGTACAGTTCTGGGACGAAAATAGAAACTGACTCTCGGGCATATTATTTTTGGCTTTTCTTGGCCAAGAAATCTAATAGCACTCAAAATAATACGACCCAGTAGTTAGACTTGTTCTTTCGGCACCGTCGACATCCCTCTAAGTTGGGTTCTTTCTTCGTAGGCTATAGTCTTGGCCCTTATTGACCGTTTTGGAACGAAAATAGAAACTGACTCTCAGGGATACTTTTTTTTGGTATTTATTCACCAAGAACTATAATAGCACGTAGAATAATATCACCCAGTAGTTGACTAGACCGTCGACATCCCTCTAAATTTGTTTCTTTCTTCGTAGGCTATTGCCTTGGCCCTTTTGGACCGTTTTGGAACAAAAATAGAAACTGAGTCTCGGGCATATTGTTTTGGGCTTTTCTTGGCCAATAACTCTAATAGCACTCAAAATTAGACCACTAAGAAGTTAGACTTGAATTTTCAAGACCGTCGACGTCCATCTATGTTGGGTTCTTTCTTTGTAGGCTATACCTTGGCCCTTTTTATAACGTTTTTGGACGAAAGTATAAACATACTCTCGGGCATATTTTTCTTGGGTTTTCCTTGCCAAGAACTATAATTGTAGTCAAAATAATACCACCCAATAGTTAAACTTGCTCTTTTGAGACCGTCAACATCCTTCTAAGTTGGGTTCTTTCTTCATAGGCTATAGCCTTGGCGATTTTTGGACTGTTTTTGGAAGAAAATAGAAACTGACTCTCGGGCATATTTTTTTTATCTTTTCCTTTCCAAGAACTCTAATTGCACTCAAAATAATAGAACCTAGTAGTTAGACTTGCATTTTCGAGATCATTGACATCCCTCTAAGTTGGGTTCTTTCTTCGTAGGTTATAGCCTTAGGCTTTTTTTGACCGTTTGGGGACGAAAATAGAAATTGACTCTCGGGCATATTTTTTTAGCTTTTCTTGGCCAAGAACTCTAATAGCACTCAAAATAATACCACCCAATAGTTAGACTTGCATTTTTGAGACCGTCGACATGCCTCTAAGTTGGGTTCTTTCTTCTTAGGCTATAGCCTCGGCGATTTTTGGACCATTTTTGGAAGAAAATAGAAACTGACTCTTGGGCATATTTTTTTTATCTTTTCCTTGCCAAGAACTCTAATTGCACTCAAAATAATATCGTTAAGTACTTAGACTTGCATTTTCGAGATTGTTGACATCCCTCTAAGTTGGGTTATTTCTTCGTAGGCTATAGCCTTGGGCTTTTTTGGGCCGTTTGGGCACGAAAATAGAAATTGACTCTCGGGCATAATTTTTTGGCTTTTCTTGGCCAAGAACTCTAATAGCACTCAAAATAATACCACCCAGTAGTTAGACTTGCATTTTCGAGACCGTCGACATCCCTCTAAGTTGGGTTCTTTCTTCGTAGCCTATAGCCT
>JBBPDI010047352.1:0-33679 GCA_037974545.1 Cucumis variabilis
AACATTTCTGGAGTGAAAGCAGACTTTGATCCTTCAAAATCATTCGCACTTATGCTACCAATAGTATTGCAAGCTTTGTTTTTAAAACAAATCAAGCAATTATCTATTTTTATTTAAACTTGGAAATGCCTTTCTAAAAAGTGCAAAATAAAAGGCAAAAAGTAATAGAAATAAACCAAAGGTATGTACGTAATGGTCAAAACTGTCCAACTTCGCCTTTGGTTTTGTTTTCTTTAACTTATTTGTGTATTTATTCACGTTTCTTGTTTTTCTATATTGGAAAATTTTAAGTATCATTTTCATATTTTAGTATATCTTATTTCATTTTTTTTAGTACAAATGTAGTTGGAGATTTAAACCACGCTAACATTTATATTCATATTTGTTTGGTAGAATGAGTGTTTCTATCTTATGATTTTTTTTTAATGTATAAGGGTTTTGTAGTTTTTGAGAGTGAAACTTATTGATTTTCTTGGATGATTAGTCTATGAGTTTGTTGTTCTTCTTGGATGATCATTGACATTTGAACTTGATAATTGACTTGAATTGGCCTCTTGATAGTTGATCGACTTGAACCAACCTCTGGCTTGTTGATCAATTTGAACCAACTTCTTACGTGTTGATCGAATTGAATTAGTCTCTAGCATGTTGATCTCTTTGAATTTGTCTTTGGCTTGTTGATAATTGGCTTGGATCAACCTTTAGCTTTAGCTTTGTTGAATAATTTGGATTGAGTTTTACCTTGCTGATAGACTTGGATCGACCTCTCAGAGTTGTTGATCGATTTGGATCAACCTCTGATTTATTGACCAATTTAGATCGTGTCTTGGCCTTGTTGATCAACTTGGATGGGCCATTGACTTTTTTATCGGCTTGAATTGGTCTTTGGCTTGTTGATTGGCTTGGATGATCAATCTTTTAGCTTAATGATATATTTAATTGGATGCTTGATCTTAGATTTTTTTATTAGTTTAGATCGCCTCTTGGCTTGTTAATTCTCCTTCGAGTGTTTGCATTTTACATATCAAATATCTCGATCAATTCTATCACAAAAGTCTGACCGTGTTGTGTCATACAATATTTTTTTATGACCATTATTCAGATCTTCTTTAATGTGAAATAATATTATTTTCATGAGGCTTGAGTTTTTTATACACAACTTCCCCTTTCATCTAATGTTGACCCCTCTTCTCCACAAATTGAATCAGTAATCTCCCAATATATTTGTTTAAAGTACCAACTCATTTTCATGTTGTGAATTTGAATCAACTCTAATTTGTAGACCCTAAAAATTGTCCTTTTTATTATTATTTCTTGATAATATTTTGATGATATTAGAAGAAGAAGAAGAGGAGGAGAAGAGTTGGCATTTACTTACGTGAAATAAAATAAAATCTCACATTGCATCCTGCTTAGTTCCACACACACATATATGTATATATATCATGAAATAAAATATTCGGCTATTTTTTATCGTTTAGATTTGGTATATGATCGTTTGGATTTGGTTAAATTTAAACAATTTTTTAAAAGATTCTTTGGTATTTAAATTGGGCTATACGATTGTTTAGATTTGGCCATCCAATATTCCATCGATTTTTTTTCACGATGTTTTATATTTATCTAAACAACCAAATAACAGTTTGAAAAAAAAATTAAAGATATTATATATTTGATACACGATCTTGAACTAAATAACAATTTGAAAAAAAATAAAAAAAAATTACAGAAGAAGAGAAAAAACGATGGAAAGAAGAAAAAAATTGCAGAAGAGGAGAAGAAAGAAGATGAAAAGAAAGAATATTGTTGATCATAAAGAAGAGGAAATAGAATGATGCAAAAAAAATCGGGAAGAAGAGAAAGAATCGAAATTGAAAATTCATTATAAACCAGTAAGCGCAAATATGGAATTCTGGAAAATAATCAGTCTTAATGAGCTTTTCTTAAATTGTTCTATGGGCTGTAAGTATTTTGACCTTTTATTTTATTTATGAAAATTAACCTTATTTTAGTAAGTTCATTTTATGAATTATTTAAGATTATTTTGAATTTATTTTATTTTTGGTAGATTCCTTAAAAAATTGGCCTTTAGATTAGGAGTGTAAAAATAACCTGAATGATAACAACCCGGACTACCCAATCCATATTATACGGGTTGGGTTGAGTTAGTTTAAAATGTGGATTGAGTTGAGTTGAAAATTTTGGTTTTTTTTAGGTTGGGTTGTGAAAAATTCAATTCAACCCAACCCAACCCGAATTAATAACTTATTATTTATTTAATATTTATGGATAATGTTTGGAATGTTAAACTTTTATGGATGTTTGAAACTTTGAATTTATAGATATTTGAATTTTTGGATGTGTATATTTATCAATATGACAGGTACAACAATTTTAAATTTTACAAACATTAGAATTTTAAAATAATAATAATAATACAACCCGACAATCCAATCCATATTTTAAGAGTTGGGTTTGGTTTGGTTAGGTTGGCAATATAGTTCGGGTTATTCGGGTTGTCAACCCAACCAACTCAAAAATATGGATTAGGTTGAGAATGTCTCTCAACTCAACCTAAACTCAATCCGTTTACACCTTTAATTAAGATTGAGGAAAGTATTTTTCCCTTCCCTCATCATGTGTTCATAGGTTGTTATGAATATTTTGTTCTTTTCTTAGTTATTATTATTACATTTTCTTTGGGTTTCAAATGGGATGATGAATAGAAAAGGATTTTTTTATAATTTAATTAAAGTTGTATTTTCTTTCTTAGAAAGGTTTGACTATAAACAGTGATGGGTTGTTCCATTTTGGACAAACATCAAAAGAAAAACATGGCTAAAGTCATGCTTGTTTTGTGTTCTGAAAATTATTTTAAAAAAACAAAAAATTTAGTGAAAATTTTGAGAGATTAGAAAAAATTTGAGCAAAGAGTAGGTGGTTTGGGAGGGAGTGTGATAGAGAGAGATTAGAGAAAATTTGAGTGGAAAACTTTTGTTGTAATTTAATGTGAAGGGAGATAGGATGTATCTATAATGGATGGGGAGAGAGACTCCAACACGATTAATTGTTTTCATGATGGTCAATGTAACATCTCAACGGTAATGTAACGAAAATAAATTTTTTAGCAAAATTATATTATATTATTATTTTATTTCTCGCCTTGCCATGTCTCGCCGACGGTCGGGTAAGGCATGACAAGTGAAGATATTGGCAAACCTACTTTTGCCTATCTCCTCTCCCCTTCTAAAACATGGTTATCTCTTTGGGCCCAAATCCATAGATGAAAGTATGAGTACTTAAAGGAACTTCTACGTTGCTATTAATGTGGGAATGCCATTTTGAAACAAAATATATATTAATATAAATTTTGCTTTCTAAAATTTTTCATTCAACAATCCCCCACTTGAAATTCTTTTACTAACACAGTCTTTCGCTTGAAAATTTTTAAAAACATTTTCATCAAGTAGTGTCTCTATCTATGTAATATTGTACTTAAGCAAAGTTGTTCAATGACTTGAATCTTCACGTAGTGACAATAATTTAGAATATTGTAAAGTAACTCATGATTTTGAACTTTACCTTTAAGAAGATTGCACACACATCATTATTCAAGTGAAGCTCTAAAATGCTTGTGCTTTAAGGCCTTGTACATATTTTCCAGTTTGGTGGACACTATAGAGAATTTTCCTAGAATTCCATAGGAAGCAGCCCTCACTTCCACATCCACAAAGGTGAATCTATCAAGAGCACTCATGTAGCATGATTCTCTTCATATCACTTGGTGTCAAATATAGAATTCACTAAGAACCAAGTTCAGCCTTTTCATGCACTTCAAGATGTTTTGTTAATCACTCAAACATAAGAATGAAACTCTTAGATATTTTAGCATGATTCTCTTCATATCACTTGTGATAAGTTATTACCTATTGAACTTATTTCTTGGGATCTCCAGTCTTTCAAGTTAGGTTTATCTCATAAGTGATCCAGTTTTCTATAGGCTTGAGTTTCGTTCTTTTCGAGGTTATAAAAACCTTCTCTCTAGTCAGTCCTTTCGTCAAAGAATCAGCCAAATTATCATTAAACCATACATAATCCACTATCACTGCACCAGTAGTGAAAATTTTTCGAATGGTACTATGTTTGTGACATATTTTTAGTCTCTTGTCGTAATAACGATCTTAAATTTTTGTGATAGTTGTAATACTATCACAATGGATCAGTATGGTTAGTACTGGTCTTTTCCATGTGGGAAGCTCTCATAGCAAGCTTCGAAGCCAACTTACTTCTTCACTAGGAATAACTAGTGCTATCATTTCTGACTCCATCGTTGATTGGGCTACAATGATCTATTTCTTGGATTTCCAAGCAACAACTACTCTTGCTATATTAAAAATATAGCCACTTGTAGCTTTTTAGTCATTTGAGTGGGAGTTTTAATAAGCATCGCTATAACCTTCTAGTACAGCGAAAAAGATTTGATAATGTAATCTTAGGTTTTGTGTTTTCTTAAGATATCTCATTACTCTTTCTACAACATTCCAGTATTCTAGGTTAGGTCTGCTAGTAAACTTACATAGTAACCCTACAATATAAGCTATGTCTGATCTAGTGCAATTAGCAACATATCTCAGACTTTCTATGATGTCGCATATTCAGATTGATTAACATCATCTCCAATGTTTTTGAACAACTTAACACTAGAATCATAAGGTGTACAGGCTGGTTTGCTTTCAAAGTAGTTGTATTTCTTTAAGATCTTCTCCATGTGATGGGATTGAGCTAAAGAAATTTCCTTTTCTTTTTTTTGAAAGGTTAGAAATTTCCTTTTCAATTCTAGTAATTTTAATACCTAGGATTACGTTAGCTTCTCCTAAGTTTTTTACGTCAAAATTTGCACTCAGTAATAATTTTACATCATTTATGATGTGCAAGTTTAATCCAAAGATTAACATGTCATTTACATATAAGCACATGATAATGTATAAACCATTAGTCTTATAGTAGATGCATTTATCACTCTCATTTACTTTGAATCCTTTATACATGATTAGATTATCAAATTTTTCATGTCATTGCATAGGAGTTTGTTTTAGGCCATAGAGGGATTTATCTAATTTACAAACATTAGATTCTTGACCATGGACTATGAAACCTTCAGGTTGTTCCATATAGATCTCTTCTCCTAAATCATCGTTTAGGAAGATAGTCTTAACATCCATTTGATGTATTAAAAGATTGTTCAGGACAGCTATAGAAATCAACACTCTAATTGAGGTGATTCTAGTAACTGGGGAGAAAGTGTTGAAAAAATCTATGTTTTCCCTTTGTCTAAAACCTTTCGCTACTAGTCTAGCCTTATACTTATCTACTAATCCATCAAGTTTGAGTTTCTTCCTCAAAACCCATTTACAACCTATTGGTTTGCAGCTAGGGGGTAGGTTGTTGGCTTTTTGGCCCTTAATCTCAAATTAATTTATTTTAATTAATAAATTAATGTTTTGATGATAACAAATCTGATTTTTTTATTGATAATTTTATTAATTTGAATAGTCCACAACGTAGAGCTTGAAAAAATGATTATAACGCCTCTTGAATCACCAAAATCAAAATTCAAACGAAAAAAATATTGCTAAAAGAAGCTTAACGAAAAAATACCCAAGATAGTGACGTGGCGGCCAAGTATTCAATTTGAATTAATTAGAGAAAGCCACTTGGAGCAAGTAACAAATGTGGCTTTTGGTTATGTTTTATTGGCTTTTATAAAGAAAATGAATTTAAAAAGAAAATTACTTTAATATTATTATTTTTCTTTGTGTCTAACTGCTAGTTTTTTTAAAAGATGGTGAAGTTGCTTTATTGGGTTTTAAACAAAGTATTTTGAAAAAATATATTATTATATTATTATTTATATTGTGTCTAACGCTTAATTGAGTTTAAATCTCAAACATTCATTTTTCTTTTACTTACATCCATTGACCCAAAATGATTTTGAATTTATCTTTCTCCTCCTTTTAAATAATTCAATTTTCTCAAATTTTATAAACAAAATTATTAAACTTTACAATCCTAAAAAAAAATTGCAAAAGTCAACATTGTTATTCTCTCTAAAACTTTCAATTTTTATTCTTTTCATCTTGTTCTTGAGAGAATTCTTATTGTATTGTGAGGATTAAATTTGTGAGCTTCAAATTGTATATTCACTCTTTTAGAGAGTTTTCTTTTGTGTGATTTAAAACTTCAATATATTGTAACGGTTGGATCCTAACCCGTAGAAAGGATCGGGTTTGCTCTTGAATCCAAAAAAGGAGCAAGTAGCGGTTCGGCTCTAATCCATGGAAAGAAGTCAAAAGAAGATTTTCAATCAAAATCCCAAGACGTGCTTGGGAAAGTGGATATAGGTTGAGTTTAACAGAACCACTATAAAATTACGGTGTCTTCTTCTCTAACTCTTTTCTAATTATTTTTGCATTTAATTTTAGTTACATATTCTTATTGGTTGAGTTTGATTACATACTTCCATTCATATTTTTTTTATCAATCTTGTTATTTAACAAATTTTACAAAGTTCTTTATTTGATTTAAAAATTATCTAGTTAGTTGAATTTACTTTTTATTTGTTAAAAAGTTTAATTAAACCTTATTCTTCCCCCTTTAGGGTTGCCATACCGATCCAACAAGGTTAACTAGGTGCCAAGTCTTATTAGATTCAAGAGAGTCTATTTCATCATTAATAGCTTCTTGTCATAAGTTGGCATCTACTGAGGATAAGACTTCTGTTAGATCTTTAAGATCTTCTTTAACATTGTACATTTTGAAGTCTTCTCTAAAGTCTTTTATGATTCTTATTCTCTTACTTCTTCTAGGTTCAAGATCTACTTCCTTATCTTGGGTTTGGATCCTAACAAAAGGTCAGCTACTAGAACTTGAGCCCCCACTAGTTTGACTATTTAGGCTCCCACTATTTCTAGATTTAAAAAGAAATCTATCGTCAAAAAAATCTACATCGTTTAATTCTATGATTACATTATTTTCTAAGTCATAGGACCTATAGGTTTTACTATTTTCAGCATATCTTATAAAGAGACACTCGTAAGCTCCACTGGCTAGCTTTCTTTTTTTAGGATCAGAAATTTTAACATAGGCTAGACAAACCCAAGTTCTAAAGTAAGACAGGTTAGGTGTTTTATTCTTAGGGACTTCGTATGGTGAAGTTTTACTGTTCGATTTAGGAATCCTATTAAGGATATAATTAAGAGTCTTAATTATTTCACCCCACCAAGATGGTGCTACTCCTAAATTAAGCAAATTAGCAACTACTAACTCAGATAGAGTTTTATTCTTCCTTTCAGCTTTTTCATTCATTTCAGGAGAATAAGGTGCAGTTTTTTCGTGTATTATTCCTTTTGAGTTATAAAACTCATTAAAGGTAATTGAATCATATTCAGTTCCTCTATCACTGTGAAGTCTCTTAATTCTTTTATTAAACTAATTTTCTATTTCAGTTACAAACACCTTAAACATATGTCAGAGACATCACTTTTATTTTTAAGTAGAGAAATAAAAGTAAAATCCGAACAGTCATCTATAAAGGTTATAAAATACCTTTTACTATTCCTAGTTAACATGTCATCGAATTCACATAAATCAGAATGAATTAATTCTAGAGGCTCTGTTGCCCTAGTTACAAATTTATGCGAACTCTTAGTTATCTTAGCTTGACCACAACATACATATTTTTCAAATTCGTACAAAGATAACTTAGAGATTAGGTTTAATATCCTCATGATGCTAAATAACTTTTTATTAACGTGACAAAGTCTAGCATACCAAATATTAAAAGTAGACAACATGTAAGCAAAAGATATTTTCTTATTCATTCCAAGTTTAATTTAAACATGCTTTAAACCCCGAATTCTTATTGAACTTGGATCTTCTTAAGAGCAAGAAAGGATTGGTTATAAGTAAAGTTAAGATTAGGAAGTGGGTTGGAGAATGTATCTTGGTAGGTAAGTGGAAGGAAAGCTTTGGTAATTTGGTTTAAAAATTTAAAAGAAAAGATAGAATGAAAAGAGAAAAATTTGGCGAGAAAAGAGTGTGCTAGGCAGCAAGTTTGGTGTTGTGGTGTGTGACCAAGAGGGTTAAGATAACCTCTAAATGTGTTGGTGAATTGCCTTTGCTAGACAAGAAGGCAAGGTCTTAAAGGTTATTTAAGGCGTTTAGGCTTGGCGAGAAGGCTTGTTTAGAGGTTAGCTATGAGTTTGGAGGTTTGCGACAAAGTTAGAGAGGTTAGTTTAGCTTCAACTTGGTGTTTTGGCATGTCCTTGACACTTTGGCATTTTGATTAGGCGAGGAGATGAAGAGGTGGAGTTGATCAAGTGGAGTCCAGGTGTCATGTGTATGCATAGGTTAAATTTCGGCTGAAGGAGGTGTCAATAAAGTTTCATGCAAACTCCAGTATAAATAAGTCACTTGGGATGAACATTTTTCCCAAACCACTCGTGCTTTTTTTTTTATTGAAATTACTCTATAAAAATAAAAAATTGAATCTATTTTCGGTATTGAGGCTACTGGTTCAATTTGAGAAAGGGAAGTGTGAGTTTGAGTTGAAACAAGTAATAAAGGTCAAAATTCAGGTGATTTTGAGCAAGGTGGATTTCTAGAAGGCTATAGAGTTCATTTGTTGGAATCTAAAGCTAAAATTTTGAGGTACAAAAGTTAAGTTAATTTGAAATAACTTTGTAGCAAGAGGTATTTTCATTTTAGCTATGGATTTTACGTTATAAATCTCTAAAGTGAAAGTAAGGTTTTGGCTTAATTATGAGTTTTTGGGTTGGTTGGAGGCTGGTCGAGTGACAAGGTAAGACTTGACGAGATGGACATGTGTTTTGGACTCAAAGAGGTTTTGTAGGCATTTTGGACTTATGTTGGACGCATAGTGTAACGGGCATATTTGTCCAGGGTGTGTTTACCTATGGTCGTATGCTTCGAATACTTCCAATTTATCTTGTCTTTATGTTTTGTACATAGTCTAGGTAGTTGCTTTCAATTTCGAGTCGATATGCTTGGAAGTGACGTTTCGGCTTTTTCATATGCAAGCCTGCCAGATATGAAAAAGTTCAAAATGTACTATAGGAGAGTCATACATGTTGAATCCCCACCCAAGCCTTGTAGCACTCTTTGCAATCTATGCTTTCTTATTGCAATCGGCAGTCTTCAATGCTTGTTTTAACTACGATTTTAATGAATTATTTCTTCTCTTCCATTTTTATAAAATATTTTCTCTAAAAACGTAAGGGGAGGTTGAATCGTACGCCGAGTTGTCTGGCAATTTCAGTTTTTGATCGGCTAACTTGTTGTTTGGATCAAACAGATGTCGCACAATCGCTTGTCTCGAGGTTGAAAAGTTGCGATTGTGACAAGTGGTATCAGAGCCAAATTGGCTATTTGACGGTTGAGACAGAAAGATGTCGATGTCGGTGGCAAAACAGTCTAGCAAGACCCATAATGAGCGGCTTGTTGGACTTGAGGAGCAGATGCTCTATATGGTGAAACTTCCTGATTCCCTTCGGTTCCTGGAAAAACGAGTTGATAAAATTTCCAAGAAAACAGATGGCATCGATGCAGTGTTCGGTTGACTTTATAGATTACCGATACAAGAGTTGATGGCTAGAGTGGACACTCTAGAGTCCCGAATCGTCAGAACGGGAAATGTCATCTATGAGCGTGAGGACAGTTCGTTGGGCTCTACTGCCCAGATTGAGGAACGAGTTATGGAACTAGATAACTTGCACAAAAGCATGTTAGAGATGATCAACAGCATGACAGAGGACTTTCGAGTTACCCTCGATGTCGTGAGGAACGAACTCGCAGAGGTGAACACGAAGGTGAACCTTACGATGCGAGCATTGGCAAACCAGGCTCCAGCTGGAGGAGCCACACCTGTGGGTAGAATAAAGATCCCGAAACCCAAGCCCTTCTATGGGGCGAGGGACGCGAAAGCCTTGGAAAACTTCATTTTCGATGTTGAGCAGTATTTCAAGGCCACGAATACAGTGACGGAGGAGGCAAAGGTGACATTGGCGACCATGCATCTATCTGAAGATGAAGTTGTGGTGGAGATCCCAGTATGTTGACATCCAAGAGGGGCGTTGCACCATTGACACGTGGAATGCCCTAAAGGGAGAACTTCGCTCGCAATTTTTCCCCGAGAATGTCGAAATTCTAGCTCGACGAAAATTGCGGGAGTTGAGACACACTGGAAATGTTCGGGATTACGTAAAGCAGTTTGCAGGGTTGATGCTGGACATCCGTGATATGTCAGAGAAGGACAAAGTTTTCTGTTTTGTCGAAGGGTTGAAGCCGTGGGCTAAGACCAAGTTATAGGAGCAACGGGTCCAAGATCTTACGTCGACATTCGCAGCGGCCGAACAGTTGTTTGACCTATCAAGTGAGTCTCAAGATGGGAGACGAAAACAAGCTTCCTTCTTTGGGGGAAACCGAAACAACCGCTCAAGCTCTCCCAAATCTGCAGGAGGAGACAAACGCCAAGGTGAAGACCGTAGGCCCTCCTAAACAAATACTGGGAACAATTGGCAGGGACCTAACAATCAGAATAATGTTAGTCGCCCCCTCAGTTGTTTCATATGTAAAGGGCCTCCACTTGCAAGAGAATGTCCCAACCGAACCGCCTTCAACGCGTTTCAAGCACGTTGATCGTAGACTCAGAGGACAAGGTGAGTCAGATAGAGGGAGAAGTTGGCCAGTCAGAAGAAGACGAAAATCCCAGAATAGGGGCTTTGAAATTTTTGTCATCGCTCCAGAAGAAAGTGGAGGAGACGGTCGAGCCGATGAAGAATGGTCTAATGTATGTGGATTGCTGGGTTAACCAAAAACCGGCTAAGAGCCTGATGGTGGATTCTGGTGCAACCCACAATTTCATAGCTGAACCTAAAGCCAGACGGTTGAATCTCCGTTGGGAGAAAGACTCGGAAAAAATGAAGGGCGTGAACTCAGCTGCCTTGCCTATTGTTGGAGTAGTAAAACGAACGACAATAAAGTTGGGAGTGTGGGACGATCTTATCGACTTGGTAGTTGTTAGAATGGATGACTTCGATGTAGTACTGGGGATGGAGTTCTTACTCGAACATCAAGTCATATCGATGCCGTTGGCCAAATGCTTAGTGATTACTGGAGCTACGTCCACTGTGGTACCCGCAGATATCCGCCAACCTGATGGGTTAAAGATGATTTCAGCCATGCAGTTAAAGAAAGGCCTTACTTGAGAGGAACCCACCTTCATGGCTGTTCGGTTAGAGTCATCAGAAGGCTCGGGGGAGACAGTCCCCAATGACATCCTGTGTGTTCTAGAGAAGTACAAAGATGTGATGCCAGATAGTCTGCCTAAGTCATTGCCTCCGCGAAGAATGATTGATCACGAGATAGAGTTATTGCCAGGGGCAAAACCACTTGTGAAGAATGCTTATCGTATGGCACCGCCGGAGTTGGTTGAGCTTCGGAAACAGTTGGATGAACTATTGAGGTCAGGATTTATTAGGCTTGCGAAACCTCCGTATGGAGCCCCGATCCTTTTCCAGAAGAAGAAAGATGGAACTTTGTGGTTGTGCATCGACTACCGCGCACTGAACAAGATCACAGTTCGCAATAGATACCCGCTGCCCATAATCACTGACCTTTTTGACCGCCTACATGGAGCAAAGTACTTTTTGAAGCTAGATCTACGGTCAGGGTATTACCAAGTGAGGATTGCCGAAGGAGACGAGCCAAAGACGACTTGCGTCACGAGATATGGAGCGTTTGAGTTCTTCGTTATGCCTTTTGGCCTTACCAATGCGCCCGCAACGTTTTGTACGCTGATGAATCAGGTCTTTCATGAATACCCTGACAAATTTGTCGTGGTCTATCTTAACGATAGTGGTTTATAGCGCCACGATGGAAAACATACGGACCACCTCCAGATGGTGTTCCAGAAACTGAAGGATAACCAGCTGTATGTCAAGAGGGAAAATGTTCCTTTGCACAAGAGCGGATAAATTTCCTGGGTCATGTGATTGAGTGTGGCCGAATTGGCATGGAGGAGAGGAAGATCATTGCGATTCGTGACTGGAAAGCTCCAAGGTCAGTCACAGACTTGCGCTCCTTTCTCGGATTAGCTAATTATTACAGGCGATTCGTGGAAGGATTCTCCAAGAGAGCAAGTTTGCTGACTGACTTGTTGAAGAAGGACAAGAAGTGGGGTTGGACACCCGAATGCCAGGCTGCCTTTGATGAGTTGAAGCAAGCTATGATCGAGGGGCCAGTTCTCGGGATCGCTGATGTGACCCAACCGTTTGAAGTCGAGACCGATGCGTCTGATTATGCATTTGGTGGTGTTCTCTTGCAGAATGAACACCTCGTCGCTTATGAGAGCTGAAAGCTGAACGCTGCAGAGAAGAGGTACACCATGTCCGAGAAGGAAATGCTTGCAGTGGTACATTGTCTAAGGGCCTGGAGACAGTATTTGTTGGGGTTTACTTTTGTGGTAAAGGCAGACAATAGTGCGACCTACCACTTCTTTACCCAGCCCAAACTTACTTCGAAGCAAGCTAGATGGCAGGAATTCCTAGCCGAATTCGATTTTGAGTTTGAGCACAAGAAGAGGGAGTAATCGAGCTGCCGATGCGCTTAGTCGAAGAAGTGAGCATGCGACCCTGTGCATGCTAGCGCATCTTTATGCGATTCAGATTGATGGCTCAATTCGCGATGTCCTAAGAGAGTTCCTACAGAAAGATTCGGCTGCTCAGAATGTCATGAGCTTAGTGAAGGTGGGTAAGACAAGACAGTTGTGGGTAGAAGATGGCTTGTTAGTGACAAAGGGGAGGCGTTTATATGTCCCGAGGGCGGGGATCTGAGGAAGAAGCTGTTGCACGAGTGTCACGACACTCTATGGGCCGGTCATCTGGAGTGGCAGAGAACATACGCCTTACTAAAGAAGGGTTACTTTTGGCCCAATATGAGAGATGATGTCATGCAATACACGAAGACATGCCTCGTCTGTCAACAGGAAAAAATCGAGAAGGCGAAAGTTGCTGGACTTCTCGAACCTCTACCAGTTCCATCAAGACCGTGGGAGAGTGTTTCTCTGGATTTCATAACCCATCTCCTCAAAGTGGGTGACTACGAGACCATCTTAGTCATTATAGATCGATTCTCAAAGTACGCCACCTTTGTTCCCACCACCAAGCAGTGATCGGCCGAGTCGACAGCTCAACTGTTCTTCTAGCACATAGTCAAGTTGTGGGGTGTACCGACAAGCATCGTGAGTGATCGAGATGGTCAGTTTATTGGCACCTTCTGGACAGAACTATTCACTTTCTTGGGGACAAGTCTGAATGTGTCTTCAAGTTATCATCTTTAGACAGATGGTCAGACTGAGCAGTTCAACTGTATGCTGGAAGAGTATTTACGCCATTTTGTCATGGTAGGGCAAAAGAATTGGGCTCAGTTGCTGGATGTAGCTCAGTTCTGTTTCAATGCTCAAACGAGCTCGTCGACTGGGAAAAGTCCCTTTGAGATTGTTTTTGGTAGACAACTGGTACTGCCTCACCTGGTTGATCACCCCTATGCAGGAAAGAACCCTCAAGCCCACAACTTCACTAGAGAGTGGAAGCAGACAGCAGACATTGCTCGAGCCTATCTGGAGAAGGCCTCGAAGCAAATGAAGAAGTGGGTAGACAAGAAGCGCCGCCCTTTGGTGTTTTGAACTGGAGATCAAGTCCTCATTAAGTTGCGACCGGGACAAATTTGGTTTCAAGGGTGCAAGGACCAAAGCCTCGTGGCGAAATACGATGGACCAGTGGAAGTGCTGAAGAAGGTAGGGAAGACATCCTACAGAGTAACATTGCCCACATGGATGAAAATTCACCCAATAATTCATGTGAGTAATTTAAAGCCCTAACATCAAGACCCAGAAGACCTGCAGCGTAATGTCACCGTCCGACCAACCATCAAGCTCAGTTAGAAAGAGATTAAGGAAGTTGAAGAAATCGTGGTCGAGCGAGTGAGGAAAGGCCGAAGACCCACAGGAAGGATCCACGAGTACTTAGTAAAGTGGAAGGACCTACCTGTGGAGGAGATCACTTGGGAGCCTGGACATAGAAGATCGAAGAGTTCAAGCTTTGCCAATCGACAGGGACGTCAACTATTTGAGTAGGGAAGAATGTAATGGGCATACTTGTCCAGGGTGTGTTTACCTATGGTCGTATGCTCCGAATACTTTCAATTTATCTTGTCTTTATGTTTTGTACATAGTTTAGGTAGTTGCTTTCAATTTCGAGTCGATATGCTTGGAAGTGATGTTTCGGCTTTTTCATATGCAAGCCTGCCAGATATGAAAAAGTTAAAAATGTACTATAGGGGAGTCATACCTGTTGAATCCCCGCCCAAGCCTTGTCACACTCTTTGCAATCTATGCTTTCTTATTGCAATTGACAGTCTTCAATGCTTGTTTTAACTATAATTTCAATGAATTATTTCTTTTCTCCCGCTTTTATAAAACATTTTCTCTAAAAACGTGAGGGGAGGTTGAATCGTACGCCGAGTTTGTCTGGCAATTTTGGTTTTTGATTGGCTAACTTGTTGTTTGGGTCGAACAAGTGCCGCACAATTGCTCATCCCGAGGTTGAAAAGTTGTAATTGTGAGACGACGCGAGGTCCACCTTAGTAAGGTTAGCATATGACAAGGCCATAGCCCATGTGCATGTGGCAAAGCCCATCCACTATGTCATTAGGCTCTGATGAGCTATTTTCGAGCTGTTTTGAACTGTTATGTTATTTTTTGGAAAATTTAAGGAAAGTTCTGGATATTTTTATGTTCAAGGAATTAATTAAGGATTAAATATGAATTTTTCATATCAAGAAAGCTTGAGAGGAATTTCACGACCAAGGCTCTATTTAAGTGACTGTGAGTAACACCATGTTTTAAACTTTATTTATGAAACATGTTTTTATGCTTTACAAGCAATAGCTTATAAAATGATTTATGAACACGCTTTCTAAGTTATTATCAAGTTATGATTTATGAGAAAATGTTTATGAACTGTTCTTCAAGTTACACCATGTTTGAATGATTCCATGATCAAGTTCAAGAGGATGTTTCCATGTTTTCAAATATTTTCTCCATGCCCAAATATTCCATGAGACCTATTGTGTACATATGGTTAACTCCGTTCTGATGGTAGGGTTGATGAGTCTATAGTTTATGGGGCCATCAGGAAGGGTATATTTTTATGCCTTAAAGGAGGAGGGTTAGCTACCCAACGACTATTTCGTCTTTGGACGAAGGAATAAATACTGCCTGTGGCTATGGACTATTATCTCCAAAAAGCTATGCAAATGTTTCAAGTTTCATGTTATGACTGTTTACAAATAAATGTATTTAAGCTTAGGTTTTATACTAAAATGGTTATGAAAACTTATTTTACAAAACTATTGCTCGCTAAGTCTTTCGACTGACTCTTTCAAAATGTTTCCCTCTTTCCAAGTAAAGAATGTGAATCTCTGCATGTTGAACTTACTGCTCATAAGCCAACTTAGTTTTCATTATGCAAGGACATAGTTTTGAAATAGTATTGTCATTGTTCAAATATCTATATCTTTATATTTTGTTTATTTTCCATGACATGTATTTAAAAGATTTCTTATAGGCTATACTACGGATTTCAAAGTATAATTTAAATGTTTATTTTATTGAAAGACTTTCGTTGTTTAAAAGTTTTGCAAGTATTCATGTCATGTGTCAGTTGAAGTTGTTTAAGAGGTGAACGACTTCAGATAGCATCACGCCATGTCTCAAGGTCGAGCAAGCAAGTACCTGGGGTGGAGTGTGACAAGTTGTATCTTAGAAATCTTCCAAACAAACATGTATAGCACGATTCACAATGGAATATGAATTTATAGCTTTAGATAAGACTGGAAGAGAAGCATAATGGCTTCAAATTTTTTGGAAGATATTTTCAACTGGTCTAAATCGGTGCCTGCAATATGTATGCATAGTGAGAGCCAAACAACTATTGGAAGGACACAAAATATTATGTATAATGGTAAGTCTCGACATATACAATGAAGACATAATACAATCATACAACTACTCTCTAATGACATTATCACAATTGACTTTGTGAGATTAAAAGATAATACTGCAGATCCACTTACTAAAGGCCTAACTAGGGAAGTTGGTTGAAAGTTCATAAAAAAAAAAAAAAGGATTAAAGCCTATATTATGAAGTTACTCAAAGAGGCAACCCAACCTAGTTGACTGAGATCCCAAGATCTAGGTTCAATGGAAAAATTGATCTCTAAATAACATAATGAGCACTACATTGAAATCTTTCACCCATTCTACGAATGATGAGATAGTGCTAGTGTTGTTTTAGGGTAAGCATGCATCATGCATTATGATGTTCTATATAGGAAGCACCTATGTAAGTGTGAAGGATCCGCTTCTGTGAGAATTTTAAGATGAATTCTCTAAAACACTCATGAGATCAGGTAATGTTCAAGGCTAAAACAAACACAATCATGAGAACAAACTTTGTTATAATGAGAGGTTGATATCAATTGTTTTATTTTACTCTAGAACGGTTGACAATTTAAGGCATCATGTCCAATGATTAACCAAGTAAACTTGATTGATTTTTACTAGGAAAAGTTCAAAGTTTATACTACTTACGCTACAATAAATCAGAATTTTTTCGATGCAACAATTCTGAATGTGTCGCATAAAAACCATTGTGCATTGACGCAGGCTACCATGACGCAGAATGGCACATAGGCAAGGGTATCATAAATGACACGTTGTAAGAGGTAATGACGATGTTGAAACGTGAAGATGTTGACATAGGCTTTTGGGTCATCGCATGAGCTGCTGACAAGGTCAACACATCGACAGTACTCTAATGTCAACATTGGGTCAGAGCATCAATAAAAGATGTTTGCTGACGTTGGGTCAACGTGTCAGCAATAAAAAAATGATGATGTCCTCATGTACATCGTGGAAGTCAGGATCGATGTGGCATCAGCATAGCTTTGTATGACAACGCATCGTTAGATACCACCATTTACAACGCAGTGGCTGCGTCGAGCAAACCCTTTTACCATTTTTTTTGTTACTATAAGATCTAATTTGATTTAATTTGATTGAAATTTTAAAATAGGTGACATAAAATTAATAAAATATCAAATATATATTAAAATTATTTAAAATATTAAAAAAACACATGTTTGTAGGTGAAAAAATTACATGAATAACCTCAACTAAAAACAAAAAGAAAAACTAATCTAAGCGATACATAGCAATCCCTCATGACTTCCAACCTACAATGACACGAAATTAAAGTATAAATATCACACCAAAAAGAAATGAAAGAATGCAAAAGTTCAAAATTACTTACATTAATTGAAGAAATCAAGTTCCCCTCACTGACCAATCAGTGACTTCTGCAATCATCTTCATCATTTTTATCATCTTCTTATCACTTTCCTCGTGTCATCGTCTATTTTCTTCTACTTCCTGAAGACAAGTTTTTAGCTCGTTAACCTTTCTGGCATGCATCTTTTGCTCGTGGGATAATGCACAGAAAGAATTGTTGGCAGTGTATTCGAACTTTGGCCTGGGGCCCCAACCAATACCTTTTTAGTAGCCTAGTCGTCTACTCAAAACTGTCTTGCATATTTTATCCTCAGAGAGTGGTTGAAAACCCTCTAGGGTGGGCTGGGACTGGATAGCCAGCATTTTATTCTTCAATAAAACTTTCATTGATTAAGTTAAAACGCGTGTAAATAAAATGTACGTACAAATTAAATTAAGACAAAAGCATACATGAAACTTACATAAGCTTTTGCAGTCATTGGCAAAATGAACTAGTCATCCCGAGCGTGTGTTTCCTTGAACAACTCCATTCGATCAATTGGATGACCCCATTTTTTAGTGAGCTTGTGCTTTCATTGTATAAATGATTGCTCCTGCATGCAAACAATATCAAAATGTTAAAAAAATGAACTACCGTTTGAGAACATTAAAATTTCTAAATCACCTGAAATTGTCGGATAAGGTCATGATCGCATAGGAAGTGCCAATCTTCCACACGATTCTCAATCTGGGGTAGGTTGACACGTGCTTGTTCACAATCACTGAACTTCTTGAAATGGCGATGGTTCTACCCCCTGAACTCCTTCCAAGTAATGAGCATTTGGTGCTCAGTGAATCAATTAAATGTTGGATATGTGAAATTCAACTCGAAATATTGCTACAAAAGAAAAGTACACATAGATTAGGATTGTATATGTATATATACGTAATAGGCAATTAACATATATGTACACGTGATTTTAAAACTTACCTGTAAAGAGTCCTTCATAAGCTCGATATAATTTACTATAACGCCAGTCCACTTAAGAAAGCGAATTGGAAAAGTATCTCGTGATACCATGCTTATGGTACAGCTGAAGCAAACGGCATGTAGGGAGATCAGCTTATTATATCCTAAAGCAATCCATATGGGAATCTTTCCATTTTTTGCAACACATCACTCTAACTCTAAGTTCCTCGAGTGCTTGGGTCTCCTAAGAATGCGAGCTGCAATTCGAGAGTCATTTACAAAAATAGAATAATTTCATTAATTAAACTCCAGACTTATGAAATTATTTGTTCATATAACGGTGACTAACAGGATGTGTCACCCACCGATGACATACCTCCTATGTTATTAAACTCCATGACATTAAAATAAAAAAGATTATCGCTCTCATCCACACCGATAAGAAATTAGACATGGCAGTACCTAACGAAAATAAACCAAAATTAATTAAACATATGAGAGTACTTGAAACTTAATATCTAAAAAATGAATATGTGAGCACGTGATTCATCATTATTATTATTCGTCATCGTTTGATTCGCTTTAACAAATAATTGTTTGTTATCATCATTAATAAGTCGTCAACGACATGACGCACAATCAATCTAACCACAATTATAAGATCAACGTTGTGTCTGCACAGGGTGTCATCCTTAATTTGATCATGTACACGATGTTCGACAATGATTTTGAGTACATTCAAATGTTGATCCTCAATACCTTCCACTTTGGGCACGTCCCATCTACGTTTATTTTAGATCACCTAAACAACCGTTCAATTGGCACCATTTTTTTAGTTATCAATGTAAAAGACTTGATGTGTCGGGATGCAGAATGACTGGTTTCTAAGGAAACCAAAAACGAGATGTGTTGATTGATTTGTACCCTAATTTGCGTGTGTCATATGGTTTTTGTTCTCATCCGTGTCAAACCATCTACACTTGAATAACCAACCATGGTGTCTCATCGGATATAGAATAAAAAGAATGTCATCAAATACATTGTAAAAATTATTCTCTCCGCTTCCACTGGCATTGTTTTTACCAACTACCATGACTCTACTATTTTGTGATGTACGTCGAAAATCACAATCTATCATGTGAAATCGTATCCCATCCATGATGCACCCACTGTACGATCGAATGTCAAGTGAAGGTCTTATTTGAAGTGAGAAGAAATCATCAGAAAGGTTTTTCCTTACACGTATTTCGATGACTTGAAATATTTTTCTAATAAATATAAGTTTGAAATATGCCTCAATTCAATTTGAAATGGATTTATGTACTCTACATACCTAATCTCTGAACTAATTAGGAAATGTCTGTTGATTTATTTTAGATAAATCAAGTTTTCTGTTTGCCTCAGGACGTATCAACCTCAAGTGTTTTCTAAAGTTCATAGTTGTGAGTATTTGTAACGACTACAACTTAACAAAAATTGAGTTAAGCGATAGTGAAGTATATAATTGAAATTAAAGTACGTACTTGGGGTACCTCATGGTTTTTATCTAAATTGTTCAAGATATATCAATGTATCTGGCGTTTCTCTTCTTGTGATAGAGATTGAGAACTTCTCGCGCCTAATGGTCGTACCTTCTACACAAACACTTCAAACTAACCAACTACCTCGTCTTCCAAATGCTATCATCATTTCGTTCATCTCAAGAAAATCGAGTTTCAATCCCACTTATATATCTTGAACAAAAAGTACTTGATTCATTCATCATATATGCTTTGGCAATAGACCCCTCGGGACGGGCTTTATTTAGCACATACTGCTTCAGCCTATATAGACTTTTCTCAATGGGATACATCCAACCATAAAGAACGGGACCAGTGACTTTTGTTTCATACAGTAAGTGAACAGGAAGGTGTACCATTACACTAAAAAAGTAGGTGGAAATATTCTTTCCAGTTTGCAAATTATGATCATGATATTTGCAAGCAGTCCAAATCACTTACATTTGCACAAGTCGCGAATGAAATTATACAATTCAGTAAGAGCAGTGTATAAATTCTTCGGTAAGTATGCTCAAACACTGATAGATAGAAGTCGATGAAGCAAAACATGACAATCAGAGTCTTAAGACATGATATCATCCCGTGTCTGTCATTCACACATCGTGAAATATTAGAAATGAATCCATCATAAAACTTAACTGATTTCAGGTACTTATAAAATGCAATTTGTTCGCTACTAGTGAACGTGTAACTTGCATGGGGCTTCACCAATCTGTTACCGACTTCTATCAGGTGTAAATCCTTTCTTATTTTCAAATTCTGAAGGTTCAATCCAGCATTCGTAGTATCCTTTGTTTTTCCTTCTATACTCAATAATGTAACGACTAAGTTGTCACAAACATTCTTTTCAATATGCATTACATCCAATTTCTAATTTAATAGTAGACTTGGCCAGTAAGGTAGTTCAAAAAAGATACTTCTCTTTGTCCAATTTAGAGCTCTTTTTTTTTATCTTCCAGTGATTGATGTTTACTCATCCCTGGAAACTTTAGGAAATCAAATTGTTCCAAGATATTATGGCCATTCAGTACAACTGGACGAGACCTATGGTCTACACTTCCATCATGCAACATACTTCTATGCCAAATATGATTATCTGGAAGATAATGTCAGTGTCCCATGTAAGCTATTTTTCCTCTTATTTTGAATGATGATTTAGCTCTCATGCATATGGGACATACCTGATACCCTTTCGTACTCCATCCAGATAAGTAACCATATGTTGAAAATTCATTAATCATCCACAACAAAGTGGCATACTATTGAATAAGAAATTTTGAGACCAATCACAAATTGATCTCAAAATTTATTAAATTAATGATGAAAAGTGTAAATAATTGAATTTGAGACTAATTAAAATTGACATGTGTCCCAAATTAAAAATTGAAGACATAAATTGGTCAATTCTGATAATGTCACATGTTTTCATCCTAACCATTGGATTAAGTTAATTATTTTGGTTCAATTAAATATTATTTACCTAGGCTAAATTTAATTAAGCCCAAAAATAAGCTTGATTAAGCCCAAAGACTAAACATAACTCAAATCCATGTGGTTGAGTCCATGGGTCTAGTCTATAGACCAACTAGGCTCAAGCTCATAAAGTCCACCAGAGAACTCTATAAATAGGAAAATTCTCCTCATTTGTAAAAGGTGGAAAATTTTTTACTCCAAAAGGTCTACCACCTCCAAGACTGAAGCTCCTTTGAAGATACAAACTTTCTCCAAGACTCCAACGTCCCTCGAAAATTGAAGCTCCTTTGAATATACAAACTTTCTTCCAAGACTCCAACTTCAAGAACATCACGTGCTTCGCTTCCTCAAATCAAGCATAAGCATTCAATCGAGAGTGAATCAGAGGATCAAATTCTAGAGATCGAACCACATCGCATCAAATCAATAAAAATACATCAACACTAGTTCAACACCACAAATTAAATTTCTCTGGAAATCTCGTGCGAATAAATTAGCACGCCCAGTAGGACCATCTCTACCTCTCATATCTCTCTCATCATCTAAATCTACAAGCAAACCAATGACATCAAAGAAAGTTGCACCCAAATCTTCAGCTGCAAGCGACACCTACATGGGATCTGTCATCCATAGTTGTTCTAAGAGGATCGTCCAAGAGCAAGATCAAGGTTCCACCATAGCACAGGGCATCCTTAAGCAATTGATGAAATCTCCTAAAGCTAGAATTTTCATCAAGAAAAATCCTCTATATAATGATTCTGATTCTGCTTCTAGTAGGTCAAAGAAAGAAGCACACCCTGATGTGATGTCTGTCATAATGGATGATGTAACGCTCGAGGCTGCAATAGCTGAGATAAAGAGGAAAATTAATCTCTTGATGAAGGTTGTTGATGAATGAGACCACAAAATCACAATTTTAAAAGAGCATATACAGACTCGTGAAACTGTTAAATCGAGTAAAACTCCTGTTGTTAAAGCTGATGACAAAGGAAAGAACGTGGTGCAAGAAAATCAACTACAACAACAATCGACTTCAGTGGCTTCTCTCTCAGTTCAACAATTACAAGATATGATCACAAACTCCATCAGAGCTTAGTATAGAGGTCCGTCTCAGACTTCTTTCATGTACTCCAAGTCGTACACCAAAAGAATTGACAACTTGAAAATGTTGCTTGGGTCCAGCCTTCAAAATTCCAACAATTTGATGGAAAGGGCAATCTGAAACAACACGTTGCTCACTTCATCGAAACATGCAAGAATGCAGGATCAAGAGGAGATCAACTAGTCAAACAGTTTGTTCAAAACTTGAAAGGAAATGCTTTTAAGTGGTACACCGATCTTGAGCCAGAAAGCATTGACAGTTGGGAATAACTGGAAAAGGAGCTCCTCAACCGCTTTTACAGCACCAGGTGCACAGTGAGCATGATGGAGCTTACAAACAAAAAAAAAGGAAGGAAGAACCAGTCATCAATTACATCAATCAATGGAGAGCACTAAGTCTTGACTGTAAAGATCAGCTCACCAAACTGTCGGCTGTAGAAATGTGCACCCAAGACATGCATTGGGGACTCCTCTACATTTTTGTAGGGAATAAAGCCCCACACATTTGAAGAACTGGTAACTCGGACTCATGATATGTAGTTGAGCATCACCAGCAGAGGAACTAAAGATTTTCCCATTCCTTAAATAAAGAAAGACAAGAAAGAGATGGGTGCTAAAAAGATAGTGAAGAGCACTGTGAAAGAATCTATAGCCGTAAACACGATCCCGCTAAAGTTCTCCAAAGGAAAGGAAGCAAAAGTTGAGAAGAAGGATGATGGAAGCAAGAGGCGACGTCTGACTTTAAAAGAAAGATAGGAGAAAAAAGTTTACCCATATCCTGATTGAGATATCGAAGATATGCTAGAGCAACTACTGGAGAAGTAGTTGATCCAACTGCCAGAATGTAAGCGATCTGAGCAAGCAGGAAAGGTAGATGATCTCAACTACTTCAAGTATCATAGGATCACCAGTCATCCAGTAGAGAAATAATTTCTGTTGAAGGAGCTAATTATAAGGTTGGCTCGTGAGAAAAAGATCGAGCTAGATTTAGAAGAAGTGGTTCAAACAAACCATGCTACAGTGACGAAATGTCAAAGGCTCCTTTGTCGAGATTGATTTTGGAATAAAGGGAAAGCTTGGTCTAGTTCAGGACCTTTGAGCCTGTGGTTGTCCAATTCTATTAGGAAATCTCATATAAGGATCCTCAAGGAGACAAAAGACCGATCGAAGAAGACAATGAAGGGTGGATAGTTGTGACCCATCGAAAGAAAATACAGTCGACTCTGATCCAAAGAGAGTCTCGCTCCTACCAAAACTATAGAACAGGAAATAAAGCTCAAAAGAAAAAAAAAGAAGAAGAAGAAGAAGACTCAGAAGCTTAAGCTCGTACAGGAGGAAGACACGGATCTCTCTCAACCTCAGCGCTTAGTAACCTTGGCAGACTTCATTCCAAAAGGCTTCCTTTGTGATCATCATGACGAAGACTCAGAAGTCGTAGCGTGTCATGCTATGGGCAGAACGGAGGAAGAAATAATCCCTCCAAGATCACTAGAAGAAGAGGAGTGTCAAAAGACCTTTCAAGGTTCAATGTGAAGGATCTGTTATCACTTCCTCAAGAGACCAAAATCATCCTTATTGATGCATTGTTGAGTTCAAGAGCATCAAGTTTGAGTACGAGTCTAATCTTTGAGAATTTCATTACTTTGATTTTTCATTATAATTAGGGTTTGATTAATCTTTGATCTTGATGTAATTTTTGTTAGAATCATCGATCAATTGTATCAAGAATTAGATCTTTGATTCAATTTTATTAATTCTTGTAATTTTGATTCTTGATCTTTGATTTCTTGGTTCAATATTTGTAAGCAATTTACCCTAGGTATATCAATTAGTGCAAGATTAATTGAATTACTTGTCCTACATAAAAATTCTCTTGATTCTTGATTTTATCTTTTCCATTCTTGAAATTGTTTGATATCTTATGAATTTCAATTGTTCTTGAGTCAATTCTTGGAAATTAAATGCATTCTTTTTTAGTGCACAAATAAATTTTCATTTAATTCCTTGGTTGCAATATTATGAATGATCTTGTAATCTTATTTAAAGAACAATTGGGGGTTTAGTTAAGATTGCAAGAATTAAACTAATCCCCCATAAAATTCATCTCTTTTCATGAATTTTGATTCAAAATTCCTCCAAGATCAAGAAATTTGATCTTGTGAGAAATCTTGAATAAAAAACCCCCTCTTAATTAAGCATGATTGAATTCCCTTCACTTTCCTTGATTCAATAATAAGATTAAATCCATGCCTAAGCCCATTCCTCACTTCTCTTCTTGGAATTCAATCTTTAATATCTCCTTTTTTGTCAATTGTATTGCATACTAAATTCCCCTTCTCATTCTCCCTTATAATTTTCTCAAAAATTGTTTTCAATACTTTTCTTTTCTTTTTGTTACTAATCTCAATCTTTTCAAGCATTATATTCAAGAAAACATCTATCCTACACTCTCTTGGGTTCAATACCTGTGCTTGCACCTATCTATGGTAAAATCAAGGGTAAACTACAAATAATCTTTTGTCAAGGCGATTTAGGTAAGTATCCTTCGCAACCACTTTAATTTCTGAACATGAATGTGTTGATAACGACCTTGCCTATATACTTTGCATAATTCTTTAGTTTTTGCATATCAATTCCGACCCTGTCAAATATAATTACAAACTACGAGTTTTAGGACATAAATTACAACATAAACATAGATACAATATACAATTTTAATTTACAATCTACCATAAACATACATACAATAACAATTTCAATTTAATTTAATTTATTCATACAACATATTTAATAACAAATATACATACAATATACAATATACACATACAATACACAATCTACAATTTACAAAATACAATATACGTTAATACATAGACATACATTAATACACAATCTACAATAATCAACATACAGTATCCAACATACAATAGACATACAATATCCAACATACAATATACATACAAAATATAAAATTTTTACCAGTTGAGACAACGAATTAAAACAACGAGGATAGGAGATTGGTGGGCATGGCGGACGACAATGGCAGCATCTCCCTCTCTCTTTCATCCTAATCTCTTCTTTTTTTCTCTTTTCTTTCTTCTTCGTTTTAGTTCTAAGTTCTGTGAACACAGAACTAAAATAACTATGGTTCTCATGATGCACCACAAAAACGTCGTGAGATCCTACCATCTAACGACACCATAAGTAGACGTGTAGTTAGAAGCTAACCTAATGCCAACATGGTCACTTATGGCATCGACATTACTTTTTCCAAATCAATCAAACCATCAAACTTTTGGCAACATCAACAACTAGTACGTCAGCAAAAGGGTTTGTCATAACGATTTAAAGGTTAGACCTTTGTCGACGTGGTCAACATGCATCGTCTTAGATAGGCCAATAATGATGCAGTTGATGTAGACGTCGCAAGAGATCTACCACTTTAATAATATTTTAGGATTTCACCGATGCCATCCTTTACGACATCAACGTTAGGGGAAAACAACGATGTGGACGTGCATGGCATCATGGGAAACTAAATAATATTTTTCAAATAAAAAGCTTCCACAGCGTTGTCATGCAATGTGTCACCATTTCCCCCATCGTTCACGATGTCGTCTCCTGACATCGGCATTGAAGACCAATGCTAACACCTTTCTCGTGGCATTGGCAAAAACCCTTTCTTATGACGTTCGTTATCTTGACCCCATTTTCTACGTGGGTAAAACTTCGATTTCTTGTAGTGTTATCCTCATGCAGATTCTTCGTTGAAAAATACCGAATGCTTATTTTCTTCCATTTGTCCACTTATCATTATGGGGGGGAGATTGTTGGAATAAATGGTTATTGTTTGTGTTTCTTCATAAATGGATGCGCCATGAGTTGGATGCGTCACTTCATGAAAATTAAAAACTAAATTATAGAAAAAGACATGATTTTTTGAATGGCCACGAATATGTCTATAAATAAGGTCCTTTTCTATTTGATAGAATAAACACATCTTTTCCATTATTCACAATCTTGATGTTTGGTTTATTCATAAAGTTTTATTTGTTGATCTTTTGGACGGGGTGCTATTCTTAGAAGAAAGGTGATCTGTTTTATCCCGGGAGACAATTACTCTCAAAACTCAAGCACTGTGGTGAGTAAATTTGTCTAAAAGAGATAATGTGAATTTTTTGGGCTCAGATCTATAATACATATATGAGTTTGATCTGTTTGTTGTGATGATAATACTGATAATAATGTCTGCAGTAGAGTCAAAAAGAATAGCTTCAGCCATGGTGAAAGCTTTTGGAAGAAGGGTGGTGAAGAAGATTTTTGTAAGAGATGAGGGTTATAATGACAAAGTGTGTGATTGTGAGTTTGTTTGGTTAATTGCAAGAAGACTTTATGGTTGAATTTAAGTGGACGTTATTGTTGGAGAAATTGTTCTTATCTTGGTGTTTAGGTTTGTTTCGTTGAGTTCAGTTCGATCAAGAAGCTTAGGTAACCTTAAGGTAAGGTAAGGGGTTTCTACTATTAGAAGTGGATTCTACTACTGGACTCTATAATAATTTTGGAATGTATTGATCATATAAATTTCACTGAACTAAGACGGATTGAGTGATATGTAAATTTATATATGATGACTGTTTCATCGTATGGATTTTACTAAACTGAGACGGGGTGATATGTAAATTTATATATGATGACTATTTGATCGTATGGATTTTACTGAACTGAAAGACGAGGTTTACTGAACTGAGATGGGGTTGTCTGATATGTAGATGTAAATATGACAAATGTCTGATATGTAGATGTAAATAAGATGACTAATGTCTAGTATGGTTGACTGATATATTAATGTATGAATAGTATACTGTTGAACTAAGGAGGGTGACACATATGTATAGTTTGATTGTCTGAGTATCATTATGCTACTGACTGATTATGTTAGTATGAGTAAATTGACTGTATTTGTGTTGGACTGAAATCATTATATGATGATGGAAGCTTGGATAGTATTATGAATTGAGTTCTTAAATGGTTAGAATGGACCGAGGGAAAATTGTTAGCTTTGTCTATTAGGTAGTGTGCCTTGCAAGAGTCCTATGGGATCACCACCTATTGTGCATCCTTCGGGAGCACTAGACTAACATGTGCATCCTGTAAAGCACTAGACTGATATATGCATCATTCAGGAGCATTAGACTGATTATGTGCATCCTATGGGATCACAATACTGTTATGACACACGGTACCCCTAATAGGAAGTTAACAATTTATACCCCTAACGGGCCCAGTAGTGGGTCTCTTATTGGGTATATTTATACTCACCCTTATATTTAACCTTTTTCAAGCAAAGGTAATATGATGAGCAGACCGACGAAGGACAAGAAGGACATTGATTGCCATATAGGAACGTTCTTCCAAAATTGCTTCCGCTTTCAGCTTTTAATGTTTTAGTGTTTCTCTTGAATATTGATGGTTTAAAGGAGTTCCGTGTTTAGAACAATGATTTATTTCTTGATGATTTTGTAAACGATACTTTTGAATCTTTAATTTTGTTTGAAATAGGGCCCGAATAAAGATTCTTCGATGTTTATTTGATTTTTAACAGATTTTACAAACTTTTATGTTTAAACGAAGTGTCTTTGTGTTAAAGTATTGACTTTAGTTTAGTTCGAAAAGTTTGGTCATTACACAAATAGCAATAATAATAATTAAAAAAAAGTAGTTTGAAAAAGAAAAAGATGAACTGCAAATTTCTCTTCTACAGTAAAGTCAAAAAAATCATTTTGAAACTTCGATTACTTAATAGAGACTAAATCTTAAAGAAAAGAGTAAAAATATTGTTTGAAATGTGAAGATCAATCAAATTTAAACTCAAAATTAGAAGATTAAAGGAGAAAACATCCAAAAGAAACTCAGGGAAACACAAGGAGGACATGAAGTAAATCCAAATTTAGATACGTTTTTCTTTTTCTTTTTGTATGATATTGACCACACAAAGGCCTCATTTTAAGAATATAGTATTATTATCACCAACCATCTTTCCTGACTCTCAACTCAATAATTGAGTTATATCTATATAAAACCATAGAGAAGGTGACCATTGAAAAAAGAAAACAATTTTTTTTTTTTTAGAAATTTTGAGGATTGAAAAGTGACTCAATAAGTGGACCTATAATCACTTCTATTTTATTCAACTTTGAGTGTCAAGCTAAACCGAATCATAAAAACTATTGAAGGAAAATAAAGAACCGGCTAACTTCAAAGGCTAGACGTTATAACTTAAAGAAAAAAAAACACTTTGAACTCGTTTATCAATAACATGGTATCTATTCGTTTAAGTGATTTTTTCCTTATACCTTTATCAATAATTAGGGACTAAAATAAATACAAGTGATAGGTAATGACTCGAAATGATTTAGTTTTAATTGATACATCCTTATTGAACTCTTAGGGGGCGTTTGGGGGAATGGTTGAGTTATGGAAGGGTTAGGGTTATGATAAAACTAGTGTTATGATAAAACTAGTTTTATGATGAGAGGTGTTTAGGGGAAGGTTATAAATGTAGTATTATGATAAGATGTGTTTGGGGAAAGAGTTATGTGAGTAGTGTTATGATAGTTTTATAATAATATGTGTTTGGAGAAATGATTAATGTGTAGGTAGTGTTATGATATATATTTTTTTTTAAAATTCATATTAAATCCAATATTTTAGTTTATTTTTCAAATTTAGGTTAGAAGTTTAAATAACATCAAATTATGAAAAAAAAATTCTAGGAATGAACGTTTAATTAAGAAGTAATTTTAATAAACATTCCCAATGAATCTTATTAAACAATCAACTCTCATATCAATTAAAATTTTTAGTTTATTTCAAAAATAACTTTAATGGTGAATTCTCAAAACTTATTTATGTATTTAATTTTTGTAGGCAAGGCTTTTTCAATTGACTAAATTAACAAAATAATTTTATATCTTTAATTAAGAGTGTAGAACTGCAACGACAAGGAAGGGATTTTTCCCTCTCACAAATAATCCTTGTTTCTCCCATTCTTACAAATCAAACATTAATTATACGTTAAAACAAAAGATTCCTCCTCCTATATATCCACAAAGAAATTTTGTAAAACATTTGTCCATTATATTAAACAGACTAAAAATGATTTAAAATAGAGGACATCCAATCCAAATTTGAACTTACACAAAACACAAATATAATTGTACTAAAAAATTCCTAGGAAAGCAAATTCTTTTGATACCCATTTCTCACCATCCACAAAACTCCACATTATGAATATTCAAAACCCAATAATCTCAAGCTTCAAACTTTCACTCTCTGCTTTTCAAGAAATGGCTTCTAATTCACAAACAAAATTTTCAAGAAAATCCTATTTAACCCTAAGTCCAAATCCCAATAGTTCAATCCCAATAAGTCTAAATCCCAATAGTTCAATCCCAATAACCACTTTTCGAGCTGCCCGCTATCGTCGTTTATTTGGCACAAAACAGAGTAATTTCATATAATAACTATAAATCTTGAACATAAACTATAAAAAGAGAAAGTAGAGAAAAATGAATAATGACAGAGATAGTAAGTGGAGGGGAAGGGGAAAGTGGAAAACGGAGATAAGAAAGGGAAAGAAGACAACGCAAAAAAGAAAGGAAAAGAAGAAAAGAAGAAAACGCAGAGAGAGGAAAGGGAATGGAAGGGTTATGGCAAGTGTGAAAGGGATTTAGGGGTATTATGGAAACCCTAAACCTAGGGTTTCCATAAATTGGGCCCCAAACAAGGGTTAGGGTTATATAACCCTAACCCAATATATAACCCTAACCCAATAGTGATAAACTAGGGCCCAAACGCCCCTTAGGATTATAAAAATTATGTTCCCCATTTCAATGCTTGACCATATAAAGTTGATTCTAGGCTTTAAATTATATATATATTACATCATTTATTCACTTTTCTATTACCACATTTATTCACTTTTCTATTACCACATTTTAATTTTAAAAGTTTTATTTAAAAAACTCACGGACTATGAATTAATCAAATAAGTTTCTTCCTATAAACTTAAAAACTAAAAGATGTTAGAGCAAACGAATTGAGAAATAAAAAACACATGATCATTGTAAAAAACTCCACTATCAATATTAATAGATAATATTAATAGATAGTAAACTGAACATACTATCAATTGAAAAATTTATTACATTTAAAAAAAACAATATTACTCGAAAGGAAATAAAAATGGAACGGTCCATTAAAAGATGGCACCCAGTTACTATCACCACACTCATTTTCTTTGCTTTGAGTTCCTTCCTCCACACTCATTTTCTTTGCTTTGAGTCCTCGCGGGGCCCCAGCCTCTTGGGTTAAATGGACATCTCTAGCTGCTTCTAGTCACAACACTCTGATTCTTACTTCTCCAAGTTACAAGATTGTCCCAATCAAAGGTACAATAACCGAAGGTAGGCTTTCTATCAATAACAGATCCTGCCTAGTCCAATTCTATCTATGACCCAATGGTCTTTCTAAAAATCAACCCCTTACCATGTGTCATTTTCAAGTATCTCAAAATTCTATTGACAACTTTCATGTGTTCCTCATAGGGAGCATGCATAAACTGGCTGACAACACTCATAACAAAGAAAATATGAGGATGAGTATGGGATAAGTAAATTAATTACCCACAAGGTGCTAATATTATTAATCTTTATCAACTAGAACTTGATCATCAAAATTTTCTGGTTTAGAGTTGAATTCAATAGGAGTGTAAGTAGGACGCATCCAAAATATATGTCTCGGTTAGCAAATCAATAGTATATTTTCTTTGAGACACGGAGATCCCTTCTTTAGTTCTAGCCACCTCCATTCCAAGGAAATATTTCAAATTTCCAAAATCCTTGATTTCAAACTCAAATCCCATCTTCTTCTTTAGTTGAACAATCTCATCAGTATCATCCCTAGATAGCACAATGGCATCGATATAGACAATCAATACTGCAATTTTCCCTACCTTGAAGACTTTGGTGAACAAGGTGTGATCAGAGTGAGCCTGATTGTACCCCTGAGACTTGATGAAAATGGAAAATCTGTCAAAACACGCTCTTGGTGATTGTTTCAACCTGTATAAGGATTTTTGGGACTTGCAAACCTAATTATTAAATTGAGCTTCAAATCTTAGAGGTGGACTCAAATACACTACCTCTTTAAGATCCTCATTCAAGAATTCATTCTTAATGTCAAGTTGATATAGGGGTCAATCTTTATTCACTGCAACAAACAACAAAACTCTAATAGTGTTCAATTTTGCCACAAGAGAAAAAGTCTCAGAATAGTCAATCCCATAGATCTGAGTGAACCCTTTTGCAACTAGCCTGATCCTATGTCTGTCAATTGTACAATATGCCTTGTATTTAAGAACAAGCACCCATTTGCATCCCACGATTTTATGTCCCTTAGGTAGAGCATAAATCTCTCAAGTCTTGTTCTTCTCAAGGACACTCATCTCTTCCATGACAACATTCTTCCACTCAGAATAATCTAAAGCAATGTGGATATATTTTGGCATCACAGTAGAGTCGAGACTGATTGTGAAGGCTATGAACTGAGGAGATAAGTACTCACAAGAAACATAGTTAGCAATAGAGTGCTCATTGCAGGATCTAGTACTCTTCCTCAATGAAGTAAGCAAATTAAGAGAGGGATCAAACTTACTGATATTTTCTGAACAATCCTCCATAATTTCATTTTTAGTAACTCTTATACTGACCTCATTTTCATCATTACTATCCTTTTTATCCATGATGACCTTAGTATCAACATTTTTCTATTCATCTATATTTTTAAGAATAGTTGTCTCGAACCTGTCACTTTCATTCATTTTACTATCAATGTGTGACTCAATAGAATCAGCCATACCTTGATCTCGTAAAAGTTTAGAATCTTGGACTGGAGCTGGTTGATTGACAAGAGACTCAACTTCCTTTCTAAGATTCCTTCCATAGTAGGTTTTCCAAGGAACTTGGTTTGTAAGTAGGACTCTATAGTGAGGATCTGGGCTTGGTATGGTAACGAGAGTAAGACTGGTAGACTCTAAAGATGTCACCTAGTTAGAGTTAGACTCTTCACTCTCACTCACCCCTGAAGTTGGCTAACGGGATAGAAAGCATGATCTTCAAGAAAGGTAACATCCATGGAGACAAAGTACTTACGAGAAGATGGGTGAAAGCATTTATAGCCTCGTTGATGCGTTGGGTAACCAACAAAAATACATGCCTAAGCCCAAGGAGTAAACTTAGATGGGTTAGGGCATGGTTATGAATATAGGTTATGCATCCGAATACCCGAAAAGGAACATCATAGATGAGGCAGGTATAAGGATATGACTCTTTAAGACACTCTAAGGGGGTCTGGAGATATAGAACTTGAGAAGGCATTCGATTGATAAGACAGGTTGCAGTAAGAACAACATTGCCCTAAAGATAGAAAGGAAGGGAAGTAGACAACATAAGAGAATGAGTGACTTCCAAAAGGTGATAATTTTTACACTCAGCTACTCCATTTTGTTTGAAGGGTATAGGCACAAGAACTTTGGTGGACAATGCCTTTGGAAGACAAAAACTCATTGAGGTGTGGTTTTGGAACTCTTGACCATTGTCTCTCAGCAAGATAGCAATCTTTGTATTGAAGTACGTTTATACGATGTTCTAGAAGTCCTAAAAGACAAAGGTGACCTCAGATTTGTTAGAGACAAGAAAAATCTAGGTAAGATGGGTATGTTCATCAACAAAGATTATAAATCATCATTTTCCAAATGAGGTTGTTATCTTGGACGGTCCCTAGATATCACTATGAACAAAAGTGAAAGGGTAGGTTGGTTTGTATAGTTATGAAGGAAAAGAAACCCGATATTTTTTGGCCCAAATACATACATCACAAGATAAGGTAGACACATCAAATTTAGAGAAGAGATGAGGAAATAAATGTTTCATATATTGAAAATTAGGGTGGCCTACATGAAAATGCCACAACATACAATCTTGTTCAAAAGTAATAAAATAGAAAGATAAAAGACTAGTCTTAGAAATGCTATCAGAAGAGGTATCGTCATCAAGATAAGACGGGTATGGTCATCAATAAAGATTATAAACCATCATTTTCCAAATGAGG